>CAUYON010019838.1:0-28295 GCA_963573935.1 Arctocebus calabarensis | reverse complement strand
AGACCCAACAAGAAAAGAAAACTATAGACCAATATCACTAATGAATATTGATGCAAAAATATTTAACAAGATACTAACCAACAGAATCCAACAACACATCAAACAAATTATACACCATGACCAAGTGGGCTTTATCCCAGGATCTCAAGGCTGGTTCAATATACATAAATCTATAAATGTAATTCAGCACATAAAAAAATTAAAAAATAAAGACCACATCATTCTCTCAATTGATGCAGAAAAAGCTTTT
This sequence comes from Arctocebus calabarensis, assembly GCA_963573935.1. NCBI lineage: Eukaryota > Metazoa > Chordata > Mammalia > Primates > Lorisidae > Arctocebus > Arctocebus calabarensis. The sequence goes on along the minus strand of CAUYON010019838.1, from coordinate 28,045 downwards.
GACAATATCCAGCATCCCTTCATGATCAGAACACTTTAAAAAAATGGTATAGAAGGGACATTTCTTAAACTAATAGAGGCCATCTAAAGCAAACCCACAGCCAATATCATATTGAATAGAGTTAAATTGAAACCATTTCCACTTAGGTCAGGAACCAGGCAAGGTTGCCCATTGTCTCCATTGCTCTTCAACATCATAATGGAAGTATTAGCCATTGCAATCAGGGAAGAAAAGGTAATCAATGGTATCCACATAGGGTCAGAAGAGATCAAACTTTCACTCTTCGCAGATGATATGATTGTATATCTGGAAAACACCAGGGATCCTACTACAAAACTTCTAGAAGTGATTAAAGAATACAGCAATGTCTCAGGCTACAAAATCAACACCCATAAATCTGTAGCCTTTATATATACCAACAATAGCCAAACTGAAAAAACAGTGAAGGACTCTATTCCTTTCATAGTAGTGCCAAAGAAGATGAAATATTTGGGAGTTTACCTAACAAAGGATGTGAAAGATCTCTATAAAGAGAACTGTGAAACTTTAAGAAAAGAAATAGCTGAAAATGTTAACAAATGGAAAAATATACCATGCTCATGGCTGGGAAGAATCAACATTGTTAAAATGTCCATATTGCCCAAAGCAATATATAATTTTAATGCAATTCCTATTAAAGCTCCTTGGTCATATTTTAAAGATCTTGAAAAAGTAATACTTCGTTTTATATGGAATCAGAAAAAACCTCGAATAGCCAAGACACTACTCAGAAATAAAAACAAAGCAGGAGGAAATCACGCTACCAAACCTGAGACTCTACTATAAATCAATAGTGATTAAAACAGCATGGTACTGGCACAAAAACAGAGAGGTAGATGTTTGGAACAGAATAGAGAACCAAGAGATGAATCCAGCTACTTACATTACTTGATCTTTGACAAGCCAATGAAAAACATTTAGTCGGGAAAAGACTCGCTATTTGGTAAATGGTGCTGGGTGAACTGGCTGGCAACCTGTAGAAGACTAAAACTGGACCCACACCTCTCACCATTAACTAAGGTAGACTCTCACTGGATTAAAGATTCAAACTTAAGACATGAAACTATCAAAATATTAGAAGAAAGTGTAGGGGAAACTCTTGAAGGAACTGGCTTGGGTGAATATTTTATGAGGAGGACTCCCCAGGCAATTGAAGCAGTATCAAAAATAAACTACTGGAACCTGATCCAACTAAAAAGTTTCTGTACAGCCAAGAACATATTAAGTATAGCAAGCAGACAGCCCTCAGAATGGGAAAAAATATTTGCAAGTTATGCCTCCGACAAAGGTTTAATAACCAGAATCCACAGAGAACTCAAATGTATTAGCAAGAAAAGAACAAGTGATCCCATCTAGGTGGGCAAAGGACTTGAGAAACTTCTCCAAAGACGCATGAAAAAATGGTCACCATCCTTTTTTTTTTTTTTTTTTGTGGAGACAGTGTCTCACTCTATCGCCTTCAGGAGGGTGCCATGGAGTCACAGTTCACAACAACCTTCAACTCTTGGGCTTAGGTGATTCTCTTGCCTCAGCCTCCCAACTCACCATCCTTAATCATCAGAGAAATGCAAATCAAAACTACTTTGAGATATCACCTAACTCCAGTAAGACTAGCCCACATGACAAAATCCCAAAACCAGAGATGTTGGTGCGAGATGTGGAGAAAAGGGAACACTTCTACACTGCTGGTGGGAATGCACACTAATACATTCCTTTTGGAAGGATGTTTGGAGAGTACTTAGAGATCTAAAAATAGGCCTGCCATTCAATCCTATAATTCCTTTACTAGGTATATATCCAGAAGACCAAAAATCACATTATAACAAAGACATCTGTACCAGAATGTTTATTGCAGCCCAATTCATAATTGCTAAGTCATGGAAGAAGCCCAAGTGCCCATCGACTCATGAATGGATTAACAAATTGTGGTTCATGTATACCATGGAATACTATGCAGCCTTAAAGAAAGATGGAGACTTAACCTCTTTCATGTTTACATGGATGGAGCTGGAACATATCCTTCTTAGCAAAGTATCTCAAGAATGGAAGAAAAAGTATCCAATGTACTCAGCCCTACTATGAAGCTAATGTATAGGTTTCGTATGAAGGCTATAACCCAACTATGAATATGGGAAGGGAGGGGAGAGGGGAGGTTGTGTTGGAGGGAGGGTAAGTGGTGGGGCCATACCTATGGTGCATCTTAGAAGGGTACAGGCAAAACTTACTAAATGCAGAATACAAATGTCTTCATACAATAACTAAGAAAATGCCATGAAGGGTATGCTAAACAGTTTGATGAAAATGCCATGAAGGGTATGCTAAACAGTTTGATGAAAACATTTCAGATTGTCTATGAAACCAGCACATTGTACACTTTGATTGCACTAATGTATGCAGCTATGATTTAATTAAAAAAAAAGAAAGAAAGAAGAACTCTAGCCAGGATGACATCCCCCAGTGCCACGGTAGGGCAGGAGAGTTTGCCTTGGACTTTTCTCCTGTCTCAGCTTCCACTCCTCTTCTGCACAACTCCCCCCCACCACTCTACTTTTGGGGCCATACAAAATCCCCACACTCCAGATCTGGCCCCAGCCCTACCAAGGAACCTCTCTCCTGGGAGGCGTGCCAGGCACAGTGTGGGAGTCTGGTCTGGGGAACAGGGAAAGCTTCTGCTTCACCCTCCAAATATAAGGGCTCCCATTTTTACTTCCCCACTCTGAGCCCCTCTCTCAATGAGTCCTAAGGCTCACATGGAATAATGCTCTAGACACAGTGCCTGGTTCATTGGTCATTTAGTTTCCTTGACCTAATGTTTCAGTTAAGGTGGTGACCCCTGTAACTCATACTTTAGTACAAGTTTATTTTATTAATGAGCCCTCATTCATTCCTTCACACAAAGAGCCCTCAGATACAAATGATAGACAGGACCCAGTTCTCTTCCCTGCTGAGGCCTCAGGGAAGAAAAAGACCATAAACAAATGAGGGGAACACCATGGAAGGTATTAAGAACTGTGGTGCTGCCAATTCAGAAAAGGTAAGGTTCATCCTGGGTTTTGAAGGTTGAACAGGATTTCACCAGACAGAGCAAGGCATATCCAACAAAGAACCACAATGGAAAGACTCACTCATGAAGTGCTCAGAGCTGAGAAGAAGCTGTGAAGTAAGGCAGGGTATGAAGCTGCAGTGGTCGAAAATGGGCTTCAGCAGGGTATCTGGGACAGACACAACTGTTTCTAGTTTCAATTTATTCTGTAAGCAACTGGGACTGGTTTTCTAAGCAAGTGACATTATTAGATTGCTTCCTCTAAACTCCATAGTGAGCTCCTGGCACTAAACAGGAGTTTTGGTAGGGCATGAAGAGGTGAAGAGGAGCTGTTTGAGCTGACAGATGACAGGTGCCAGAGACTATCTTTCCTCACTCCTGGTCTGGCCTGCAGCCCCACTACGCACCCCACTAAACCCTGGCCCAGAGGACACTGAGCTCTGGTCAAGTGCTCACTGCAATGCTGGGCTCCAGAAGATACTTACAGAGTGATGGGGAGAGACAAGGACAAGAGACAGAGGAGTTGGGACCAGCTGCAAGTGATTCTGTGTCTCATGGCTCATACTATCATGAAAGGAGGGTGAGCTTCCGGCTAGATAGGCCAAGATATGAATCCCACCTCCCCTACTACCTGCAAGCAGGACCTAGGATAAGTCACTGAACTTAATGCTGTTTTCCCACCATTAAATGGAGAGAAGGAGCCCCACCCTTTTAACAGCTTGTTCTGAAGATTAAAACTAATTTATTCCAAGTGGTGAAGATAATGTTCATACTAAGAAATGATGGCTCTCTGAATATTACTAAACTGATTATTAATGTCTTCATTTTTATCTTATAGGGTAAGAATCTTAAAACTAAAAGCTCTTCAAAAATAGCAGGCCCCATTATGAGTTGGGCTGGAATCAGCCCTCTCAAGACGCCCCCGGGCTGCTGTGTCCCCTAAGTGAGACTCTGAGCAGTCGCTTCCAAGTTGCTCTCTGCCCTCCGTGGCTGTGTGTAGTTTCTGTGGGATCACATTTCCCACCTGACCCAGTGGGCCCGGGAGAGCTGTGGAGAGCTGTAGGCCTTGTAGCTCCGGGCTTTTCAGAGGTCTCACATGACAACCTGGCAGGTGCAGCTGCTCCCAGACATTAATAATGCAGGCCTTTTTCCAAAAACTCTGGCAAACAGTCTAAAATGACAAATGAAAACACTGGGTCCAAATTCTCACTGGGGCTTGGGGTAGAAGAGGCCAAAATAACGTGACTTTATCAGGGCTAAATCATGGAACTGCATCAGACTTCTGCTGGAGGTGGTGGCTAAAGGAAAACACTGGTGATAAAAGCAAGGAAAAGAGGGGAAACTCAGGGGAGGGGGGAACAGCCACATTCCTTGCAGAATAAACCTTGCCAATGGGCAGTCTCATATAAGAAGGCTTCAGAGACCAAGGAGCAGAAAGAAAGGAGGCCATGTGACTTGTCTGAGAGGCAAACTGGGCCATGAATTCCATCTCAGCAATAATTAAAAATCACAGCAGCCACCATACTTAGCCCAGAGACATCTCAGACAGGAGACCTTATGAAAAACAGGCCCATCTGCCTCATAAGCAGCAGGTGAATGGGGCCCACCACTGCAGGACTTTCATCTCCTTTGTTCACTGTAGCAACACCTAAAACAGTGTCTGGCATCAAAGCGTTCAGCAAATATGAACAAAATGGAAGGATTATGTTTGCTTGGGGAGGGCAAGGGAGAAGCTTGGGCTTTGGATCCCACAGTACCACTTAGTAACTATGCAAACTAAAGCAAGCCATTTGATCTGAGCCTCAGTTTCCTCACCAGAAAAATGAAATGACACACACTATGAAAGTTTCCCCTAAGAATTAAATGAAATACTGTATGTAAAGGCTCCTAAAATAATGCTTAGCAGTAACAGGCCTTCAGTAACTGGACCGCACAGAATTATACCTCTATTCTTCTATCCACACATAATAATCAGACCTTCACTGTGAACTGTCTATTTCCAATTCTTATAGAGGGAGGGAGACCAGGGGGAAATGAATAAAAAGAGTGTGAAGCAACTCAAGAGGATAAATCAAAGGAAACAAAGGAAGGCCTATAGCAGCTGTTCTCAACCTGTGTGTCGAGACTCCTTTGTAACAATGATAATACATCAAGGCATTAGGAAGGCTGAGAACCACTGGCCTATAGGATCACACCTCCCTGCCTCCCAATATGGCCCTGGGCAAGTGTAGTGCTTATCTAGGTCTCAGAATTCTTTATGGTAGGATGAGGTGAGGAGTTGATTTGTGATCTTCAAACTGTATTCCTAGAACTCTAGCAAGTCCGTGGAGAGCCTGAGAGGCTGTCTTGGGGTAGGAAAGAAAGACACCAGTGGGCACCCACGTAACTTCAGGCAGCTCGTACTTATAGGAGGCTTTTCCTCTTAAGAAACAGTTGAGTTTGGAGCCTAGCAAATTTTGGGGGGCTGAGTCAGGCAGCTCCCTTGAGTTCAGGAGTTCAAGAGCAGCCTGAGCAAGAGTGAGACGCTTTCTCTATTAAAAACAGAATAACTAGGCTGGTGTTGTGGAGGACGCCATGGTCCCAGCTACTCGGGAGGCTCGGGGGAGGAGGATCACTTAAACCCAGGAGTCTGAGGTTGCTGTGAGCTAGGCTGACACTACAGCACTTCAGCCTGGGCCACACAGTGAGGGTCTGTCTCAAAGGAAAGAAATAGTTCAGAGCCGGCCCCACCTCCATCCCAGCCCTGGTCCCCCAACTCTCTCTCCAGTCCCCTTCACCTCTGCGTGGCCTTTGGTACTACCTGCCATCCTCTCCGGAGGTCTCTCTCCACTGCTCCCTCTGACTTCACTTTTCATGCGTACATTATTGCTTCTGACTCCTTCCCTAGCTCCTCTCCTTCCTCCTCGACAAGAGGACTGGGACAGGAGAGAAGAACGGATGGGAGAATATAAGGCCACCAGGCAGGTGGCAAACTGGGTATGAGGAGATATTGACTTTGGCTGTGGACAGGCAGTTTGTGGGTTTGGCTGAAGTGCACCAGGCAGATAGACAGGGCAGATACAGACCGAGAGACGAGCCATTCCCCTCCCTGACAGAATCTGCTCGCCCATCCACTCCCTTCAGCACCCCACTGCCTGTGCCAAAGTTGGGCCCACATCACCGAATATTAAGATACTTGTGGTAGCCTCTGGACCCATCCCCTGCCCCTCAAAGAGATTTGAATTGTACCTGCCATGTTTACCCTTCCATGTTAAGTCCAAATTCCCCTGTCTAGCAGACCAGACTACACTCCCACCATACTCCCCTGTCACCAAGCAACACCCCACCATGCACACACGCACCCTTCCCTGAATTCACCCTATCCAGCCTCCCTGACTTTGACTGTGCTCTATTCTTCCCTCAGTGCACTCTCACCCTATGTCCACCTGTCAAATCTTTGCCCTTTAAACAGCACACTGACTCTCCTCTCTTCCCAGATCCTGGACCCATGACTGCCAAAGCCTGGAGACGTTTGCAGACATTTGCGGATATTGGAGAGTACACTTCCCTCTGTTCTGCCAATCCTTCAGTGCAACACCAGGTATTGCAAAAGCAAGGCCTCTGTCTTGTCTTCAAATAAAAGTCGCAAGGTGGAAATACCTATCTTGCAGTGGCCGTGACCCCCAGGGGAGCAGGTAAGCATATCTTTAGCAGGAAGGCTGTCAGCCACCACCTGTGTTTTATCTCTTTACCCCCTTTTACACCTAGTCCAGCTGCGGGCTCCAGAAGACACTCAGTAAATACTAATGGAATTAATTAAGGAGATCTCCCTGTTGGAAGCATGAAACTAATTCCCTGAAATTACAAATAATTCTCTTGTTTTTTTGCATGTAAAGATGACCCAACCAACAAAAGAAATGTCCCGTGATTGTACTGACAGCTGCACAACTCAGTAAATTCACTAAAAAAAATGTGTTGTACATTTAATGAGGGTTGATTTCATGGAATACAAACTGTACCTCATCAAAGTTGTTTTAATAAACCTGTATAATGATCCAAACCACCACGGTGGCCTGCCGTGATCAGCTGAGTCGAGAACTGAGTCATGAGTGCACTCAAAAACAAACAACAGAAAAGACGACCCAGGCCTGTAAGGTGCAGGTTCTGAGCTGAATCTCAGCTCCTGCAGATTCAGCAGCAGCTGGGAATGGGTGGATATGGTCAACCTCGTGGAACATTCTGAGTTGCTGAAGTGGATGGGAGAGGCATGGGGTGGCGTCAGGGTAGCCTGTAGTCAGAGCACAGAACAACATGAACTGAATGTTCCTTATTGACCTCTTGGGTGGCTCAAAGCTCATCAGACCCCAGCTCACTTTCCTGGCAACTTCTTAAAAAGTTAAATACACATCAACTGTATGACTTAGCCTCAGGACTTTACCGAAGGGAAATAAATGTATATGTCACCCCAAAAATCTTTTTCACAAATTTTTATAGTGGCTTTGATAGCCCCCAATTAGAAGCAATCCAAATGTTTATGAACAGATAAATAAATAAGTTGTAGACTATCCATATACCCATTACTATTCAACAATAAAGAAATGAACTATTGATACACAGAACAACAGAATGAAATAAAAATAATTATTCTGAGTGAAAGTACAGTACATGCTGTATAATTCCATTTATATAAAGATCTAGAAAATGCAAACTTATCTATAGTGACAGGAGGCAGCTTAGTGATTGCTGGGGACGCAGAGCAAGGGATGGAAAGGGCAGAGGGGAGGGACAAGGCTCAGGAGGACACTTTTAGAGGTAACAGTTACATTCATTAACTTAGTTGTGAGTATATACATATGTCAAAACCCATTAAGTTGTGCAGTTCAAATAAGTGCAGGTTTTCGTCTGTCAAGTTCATCTCAATGAAGGTACATGAAAAGATAATGGGTACCATTTAGTAGGCATCTACTTTTTGTGAACAAACTTTAAATAAATAATTATTGGGGCAGCGCCTATGGCTCAAAGGAATAGGGCACTGGCCCCATATACTGAAGGTGGCAGGTTCAAACCTGGCCCTGGCCAAAAACTGCAAAAGAAAAAAAATTATTAATCTTCACCCAAGGTGGGCATTATTCAGCCCATTTTACAGATGAGGAAGCTGGGTAAACAAACTGAAGGAGTCATGCAGCTATGGCCAAGTCAGGCTTAAACCCAGGTCAAATGTCTCCCAAACTGGGACACTTTTCTCTGTGTTGTGATGCCTTCTCACAATGGCTGATTCCCACTCCAAAACCACAGGAGATAGTTCTCTGGCCTAAGCAAGACCTCTAAGAAAGATACAAAGAAAGGTGGAGGGCTGGGGCTGCAGGATATCTCTGCCATCACTGAGACAATGCCCTCTCCTCTCTGGGTTGCCATTGCCACAAACTCCTCTAATGACCAAGGCCAGCCCATCCTAGGTACTGGACCAGCCAGGTGAAGGCAGGAAATGGGCTGTGCCTGATCTCCAAGACAAGCTTCCCTACACTACCAGAGAGGTTTTGAATAAAGGACCCCAACCAGGCAGTCAGGAAAACAGACCCCCATCCACTTGTGCAGCAGATAAGACCCTTCCTCTTCTGGGCCTCCACTTCCTTGAGTGAAAAATGGGAAGATGAACCAACAAGCCTTCCAAGGAACTCTTCAGCCCTAAGTAAGTCATGCTCTCTGAGTTCCCTGTTGGACTCAAGCTGAAGGCAGAGCATCCAGCCCCACTTAGCAGCACACACTAACCTTGTTTCCTCTGCCACTCTGCCTCTCCCCGTCAGCCTCACAACTCAGCAAGGATCTTCAAAAAACCTGACACCCTTCATCAGCAAGCTGAGCACTTAAAACTCTGTGTTCAAGATGTGGGAACCCTGGAACGCACAGCAGCTTGAAACATAACTTCTTCTCCTAGAGATCCTGAAGGAAAGGCTAGGGATGAGAGATTACAGGAACAATGAGAAAAAGAAGGTCACAGGCAATCTTAAAGTAGGGAAGCTTTACATCTTGAATCTTATAAAGCTATACACCCACAGCTGGGCCAGAACTTCCTGCCCAAAAAGGCTGAAACATTTGGCTTGGGCACATAGTAGGTTTTCAGTAATTATCTGTGGAACTGAATTAAATCCCTCTTGCTGGAGGAATAATCTCTTCCTCAGTCATGGAGGAAAACCAGACATAGTCATCTCAGAGTGCTGCCCTGGATCGCTGGAAAAAGTTCTGCAAAGTCTTGAGGCTGAGAAGCCCCCTGCTGCTTCTAACTGGCTGGGAGACCAGGGAGGCCACCCACCAGCACCACATCTCACCCCCTGGGGCATTCAGTGACCAAGAGGACTTCACTCTGGGACTCTACAAAGGCTCCCAGCATATGTATGCTCTGATGCTATCTTATGCCACAAGGAAGAGCCCTGGGGAATTGAAAGGAACACTGTGGCATTTTGTAAAGCTCCAAGCACTGGGAGCTGCAGCTGTTCACACAACTTCAGAGGTAGAATGATGTTCCCAGCAGGGAGGGACTTGGCATGTTGGAACTGGATTGACCATGGGCAAGCACTCACTAGCTCTGAGAAGCCGTGGAGGTCATGGACAGCCCTAGTTCACATCTTTGTTGCTTATGAGCTATGAAATTGTGGACAAATCTCTTTACCTCCCTGAGATTCAGTTACCACATCTGCAACACGGGGATGGATACCCTGTTAGGTTGTTGTAGAATTAGATGAGATAATGTAGACACAGCACAAAACAGAGCCTGGAACCATCGGGAGCTCAACTGACATCCTTTCCGTCCCTTCATCATAAACATACCCAAGGTCCTCAGAATAAGATCTTGGATGGTTCCACTGACCCGAAAAACCAGACCTCTGATGACAAAGACTTAATTCCCAACACATGAGCAGAGTGCCTCATCACTGAGGGGCACTGGGGTTGTAGCAGTAGGCACAGGGTAGAGGGTGAGGAGGGTAGAGGCAGGGCTGGCACCTGGTGACCCTCCCACCACTCCCCTACCAGTCTGGCCAGGGCTCAGCCATCAGGTGTCTCCTGAGCAATGCCAACCCCCCACCCCACAACCTGGGCTCCCTTCCTCCCCAGAAGCACAACCCTTCGCCTCAGGAGCTGATAATCACCAGCTATGTGACCTGGCTTCCTAAAATGAGGGTTTGGGACCAGATGGCCTCTACGGCCCTGACTATCTTTATAATTATTTAATTATCTAAGCCTACAATTGGACAAAGACACAACAGTGCCCAACTGACGCCCCATCCTCTCCCTCACAGGAGGAAGGGATAGGTGCCCAAAGGGAACCAGAAGATTCAGCAAGCAGAGAGGGAAAACAGAGGCTGAGATTTCATTATGTTAATTTAATTAGCTCTAATCTACCGCCACAGCAGGGCTTTGAAGAAAGAGGCTTTTGTTGAAATTTCACTTTTGGCAGGAAGTTCCTCCTCCCCCATTAGAGACTGTGAGTCAAAAGCTCAGGTTTCAGTTCTGGCTCTCACAATCTGCACCGCCAGAGCTTCCCTTTCACACTTCTCTGAGCAACTTCTTGACTTTTCCAGGAAGGAAATCTGCCCCAGATTTTGGTCAGTAAAAGGAAGGTTTTCATCTGCCTTCTTAAGAGGGTGTCAGTAATTCACAGACTCTCCAAGGAGCAAGAGCCAAAGGGGAGAAGGGAAATACAACTTCCCTCCATTAATAAACCGGAGATTTCCCTTTCAGCTAAGCCCCTTCCCTAAACGGGTAGGGAATTCCATTTTCACTATTTTATGGGACTTGCATTTGCCTTATAAAATACTAAGGACAGAAATCTCTCTCTGGTTCATTCATGCAATTGATGTTTTTGAGTACCTACTGCTCACAGGTGAAGACACAAAGAGAAAGGGCTGCCCTGCCAGGTGCTTCCACCACAGCCTGGTGGTGGGGGGGTAAACACTGGAAGCAGTGGTGTGCTTATCTAATTGAAATCTCCAACAATAAAAAAAGCCTTGGTTTGTACTATTTGCTGATTTCCATAATGTGCATTTTCCCACCTTGGTCAATTTCAAGCCACCAGCAGTTTTGAACACTTTTTAACAACTCATTTGCAAAACGTTTGAATATTTAATATTTGTTTCCAGACCAGAGACAAATTTTTCTGGGTCCTAATGGAGTGTTCTTTCTGTCTCGCCTCCAGGCAAGAGAAATCAACATCCTGTGGAAGTTTAAAAAGTAACTTTAATAGAAAAGTACCTGAAAGATTGCTAACAGGGGTAAAGTCTCAGACATTTTCTTCCACATCAGCATTTCCAATCATCCTATGAGCACGTACTATCTTTATGTGCTTAAAATCAGGTCGTTAAAATCATTTTTTAGCAAGTTTATTGGAATGTCTGGAATAACTTCCTTGCATAATTTCTGTCACTCTGTCTCCCTTGGGTTGGGGGTGGTGGCTGGTGGGCAAAGTGTGTCTGTGTTTCCTGAAAGCTGCCTTGCAGAACAGGGGAGGTATACTTAAGCATTCACCTGAATGTACAGTACTACCTGAAGGATAAATTCATTCCTTTTGGTGTTTAAATTTCACCAGCAATTGAAAAAATGCAACTCCCTGTCAAGATTCCAAAGGACTCACTTGGCAAATCAGAAGGCTCTTTGCCCACCGAATGACCTGTCTCCCAACAGGCTGAAGCCAAAGCAAATGCTTTGACCGAACCAGAAATAATAGCTCCTTCTTTCCCAAGCCTTAGAGGTGCCCTCAACCTCAACAAATGGCGTTCTGTCCTCTTTTCCCACAAACTAGGATTTAAGGCATCTCACCTAGCACTGGGATAAAGACCTGGGACCAGGGATTAGGACAGGCTCAAGGGGGCCAGTCCATTTCAGCTGGGCTCCATGACATCCACTGCTTGTCCCAGGGCTACTGGCTGCAGGGCTCTGCACAACTGGCTCTACCCCTGCCTGCAGAGAGAAAAAAACAAAGCAAAGTTGTAGGCTGAGCACCAAAAGCGCAAATGTTAATACATTCAGGAGGGTAAAAGCCCTTGATCTGCCCACTACCAGCTCTGGTCATTCTTGCCACTTTCAGAACCTCATTCCTCACCAGAAGGAGCCAGCCTCCTTCCCAGCACCCAAACAGGCCACTTGATCACCCATTATCCACCCCCTTGGGGCTGCCCATTAAGCGAAGCAAATTCCACTGCAGTCAACCATCCTTATGCTACACTATCAGTGGTAAGAATAGCAAAAGTCAGAGAGTCACCGATCTGACCCAGGTCTTGTGTTTAGATAAGGCTTTCAGACAAGTGACTACAATCAGCAAATATTACTCAATTATGAGTAAGTTTAATAATACATCAAACTTACTCACAGTCTCCCTTTGACCGATAGTAGGTTGTTTACCCTGCTACAAATGAGAATTCAATTTCTAATTCATTTTAGAACCATTTTTAACTGAGCCTAAATGTTAGCCCAGATATTATTATAGCTGTCTAGATGGACAGCATTTGTTTTTAAAGTAGTTGTTGTTTTCCCTCTTGCCAAAGAAATTTATGTTCAATCTATAAATTTTAGAAAATACAATTAAGTGAAAAGAAAGAAAGAAGTTACACATTCTTTCTCCGCTCAACTACAGATAACACACCCTGCCTGGTGTTTCTTCCTGCCATTTTCCAGATTTTCTATACAGAAAGCTAAAGCTGAGCATGGTGTAGTGACTGTTGTGTCATTAAGTGGTCCTCAGCAGCAGCACGCCAATGGCTTCTCCAGTGTCATTTTAAGGCTCCATATAATATTTACAGAGCCGTGGGTGGCACCCTGCATAGCCATAGCATAAGTTTTACCCAGCCCCCAAAGGCTGGACATTTAAGTCATCTTCAACTTTTTTCTTTCTTTCTCTCTTTCTTTCTTTCTTTCTTTCTTTCTTTCTTTCTTTCTTTCTTTCTTTCTTTCTTTCTTTCTTTCTTTCTTTCTTTTTTTTTTGGTGCTATCAATAATTACAAATAGTGTTTGAGACTAAATCTTTTAGGGAAAGAACCATGATTATTTTCTTAAGACATAGTCTTCAAAATCAAATTGCTGGGTCAAAGAGTTTCCAAATTTCTCAGGCTTCTGAACAGTCTTGACATGCTACCTCCAGGACTACTGTGCCATGGAAACTCCTCCCAGCAATGGGGAAATACGCCTGATTCTCTAACCTTCCCCTCTCCCCCATTCCTTCCCTCACCCACATCCTCATCCACCAAATATAACATTTCTAGTGGAAAGGAATGAGTGATTCCAAAAGTCTGACATTTCATATTTCATGCTCACCCTCAGGTCAGCTCAAGTCTAAGACAAGATCCATAAAGCTAAAATGAGCTACTCTAATCAAGGCTTGGGGGAGGGGCAGTGCATGAATAAGAACTGGTAAGGGGGATAACAGTAAACAACTGCTAAGGGCAGAGGACTGGTAGATACATAAGGACAGTGTGGGGAAGGGGAAAATACTGTCACATACAAAGAGAAAGGACAGTCATCCCATGAGAGTGCAGATATTGGCAGGAGCTAGAAAAACTGAAGCTGCAGTGAGCCATTTGAGGGGTGAGGTGGTCAGGGTCTCACAAAGATTCCAGGTAGAACAGAGTAAACTGCAAAAGCATCAGGTGAGTGGAAAGAGAAAAATTTGTTGAGGCCTTGGGCCTTTTGCTGATGTCTACAATTAATGTCAACAAAACACCAAGAGCCTTTGGGGAAAGCAGTGAGGGAGGGAGCTAGGAGCTTGTAAGGATCCTTCCTGGAGGAACAGGGACTGTTGGCTCATCCCCACCCCACCCCCACCTCCCCTTACCAGCAAGGACAACCAAACTCTCCATCTCTTTCTAGCCAGCTTCTATCATTCCAGGCCAAACCTTCAGTGGGAAATGGGTAATTCACCAGGAAATCTGTCTAAACAGGTTGCCCCTTCTTAGCTGACCAGGATCCTTACCTTGCCTGCCCACGTACCCTGCTTTTGTGGGGAAGAGGAAGGAGCTGTCCTACCTAGAGACCAGGGCAGAGGTCCAGGGAGGAGCAGACAGGAAAATCAGGAAGCCTCAGAGACAGCAGGTGCTGGGTTATTCTAACTGCTCCAAGGCTCATCTATACTTCTACTTTTTATTCTTGAACTCACCTCTTAACTCCCTCCAATAACCCCTCCTTCTGATAAAATTTGGGTAGGTCTCTCTGTTCTTTGCAATCAAGTTGCCCCATCTAAAACAATCTCTCCCAGGCTTTGAGGCTGCAGCAATCTTGGGCTGGGAAACCAGGACAGTAAAAGCAAGACTTCTTTCTAGCTCTATTAAACAGCAAATCTGTGCAAATTAGAGGCCTGGCACTGAGGGCTGGAGCTGGAAATAACCCAGCCAAGAGGGCAGGTAAGACAAGAGTTAATAGAGGCCTCGGTTTTTTCATCTTGGTTTAAATGGGTTCTGGGTCCCAGCTGGCTCTGCTGCTGAAGCCCAAGGCTGCTGCAAGTGGGAACAGGGGGCTCATCTTTGATCCAGTGCCGTGGGCCGTGGCCAGGGCTTGGGCCATCTTTTGTGGGTGCTCAAGCTCCTTTTTTAAAAAACATTTCCCCCAAGTTTGTGGCTGGGTTTTTGACAGATAAGACTACTAAATGGGACCATCCTGGATTGCTAAAGCATGCCTGGGTGATTTTTCTTTCTTTTTATTTTTTTAGAGACAGAGTCTCACTTTATTGCCCTCAGTAGCCTGGCATGGTGACACAGCCCCCAGCATCCTCCAACTCCTGGCTTACGCAATTATCCTGCCTCAGCCTCCTGATTAGCTGGGTCCACAGGCACCTGCCACAACACCCGACCATTTCCCTCCTGCAGTTTGGCCGGGGCTGGGCTCAAACCCACCACCCTTGGTATATGGGGCTGGCGCCCTACCCACTGAGCCACAGGTGCCACCCAGGGTGATTTTTCTATTCTCAATTCTAAAGATGTTCCATTAAGTAATTGTACAAACTCCTCCCATCTCCTTATTTGGCAGTACACATTCGGCAGATTATATGGTCCCCAAACCACCTATAAAGTCAGGTGCTTTCTTGCAGTTTCATTACAGCTCCCATTTAATTCACAACCCCACTGTAATCTGTCATCACCAGTTAGGTTCTCTGACCTCCCTCCAATCCCCCAAGGGTCACGGGACTTTACAACTACATTTGGTTTCCCGACTTCTCTCCTGAAGCCCAGACAACCAAGACCATACATACGGACTTCTTCCTCGCATTCCATGGCCCAGTGCAGCCCTCATGCACTCTTCCCCAACCTTCCAGCCCCTGGCAGTGACTTGGCTGATCCACGCTCTCTTCCACGCTTAGGTCCCGAAGCATCCAGAAGACACAGGAGATGACCAGCTAAACGGAAGGGCTGCCTTGGCCTCTTTAACTCCCTCTTGCCTCCTTCAAGTGTTTGCTACACGTTGGTGCTGTGTGAGGCACTGATCACAGATGCGGAATCTGAACTTGGAGAGCCCACCAAGAATCAAAGTATACAAAGAACTTTGTAAACTGAGCCCAGGATTTCAAAGCAGGATACCGCTGAAAGACTCCGTTGCTGGTCAGAGAATTAGCCCATCACAGGAGTGAGCCTCCAGCCCCAGGTCCCTGGCCTTACAAAGCAACCCGCAAGACACTCAAGAGCTTTAGAACAAGATAACCCTGTTAACCCTGGACCCATTATTTCATTTTATCTGAGACAAGAGCAATTGTCCTAAGTGTGTTTGAATATGGCAGTAAAATTAGCTAAGAGCTTTTATTGATTCCTGAGCATATAACATTCTAAGATCTGGATCTCTGCAAATCTGCTGAGCACTGCAATCAAATCAGAAGACAACATACCCAAAATACAATAAAACCTTTTGCTAAAATCAGGAGACTTGCTGGATTATTCCCATAATCCCAGCCTCCTTTCCCTCCCAGGGCTCACACCCCCAGCCCTGATGGTTCATCTGTGGAGCCTGGACCCAACATTACAGGGTTCCTGTCCTAGACCAAGTATTAACCACAAATATTCCTTTGTGTTTAATTTTAATATCTTTTAGCAATCACTATGTGCCAGGCACTTTCTGTACTAAATTATTCATTTATTTCTCACACCGTCCTATGAGGCCAGGAATGTTTTCTCCATTTTTTGATGAGATGACAAGAGCTCAAGCACAGCGCTGGTACGTGACTAAGCCAGGATTCCTCAAAACAACCTGCCCCTCCAGAGGTCTTTCTTCCCTCCAATGATAAGATAAAGCATGGCCAAAAGATCCGAGTAAAGAGCTGAAATTAAATATCAGCCACGTGTTCAAAGAAATTAACACATGGGGGGTTCTGACCAGAAGAGAAAAGACGTAAGCATTTATTTTCAGAGAACCAGAGAAGAGCTCTTCGATCACTGCTATATGCAATACAGCCAAAGGAAAGATGGTTTCCCCATTTGTTTGACTGTGTTGTTAGTATGTTCTTACAGCAGTCAGGTTTTGGCTGTGACTGTTTTAGGGAGACAGTAAGCCCTTTTTTTAAATCAAAGAGTACTTAAAGAATGGTACTGCAAGGTTACAAGGAGAAACAGCAGGCCCTTCCCACCCCTGCAGATCTCTAATTTCTGCCATCAGACTCTTTCATCTGCTTCTAGAGTCATCTCAGCGTATGTAAACAGCATATCACACAGCTCTGGGAGTCTTCAGTGTTTGATGTTATTTATCGACTTCCTGCTACAACGAATGAGGACTTAGCTACCTCTTGTCCTTCCTGCATTCTCCCAGTAGAATTGTGCCATTTTTTATTAAATCAACCCTAGAAGTTACATTGTTATGACCAGATGAGTTACTGTTCATGGCCAAGTTTCATAGTCTGCTGTGATTCACTTCTTTCGTGTACATTCGTAGTTGTCATTTCTGGAATCCATTATCGTCTCATTGCTTGCTTAATTTTCTATCTGCTGTCACTAAGTTAGCACCCAACTTTTCAACAAAACTGTAAAACTTATCACAGTACACTAAATGCCATTATGTAATCAATAGGTTCTTTTTTTTTTTTCTTGAGACAGAGCCCCAAGCTGTTGCCCTAGGTAGCGTGCTCTGGCATCACAGCTCACAGCAACCTCCAACTCCTAAGCTCAAGCGAGTCTCCTGCCTCCGCCTCCCAAGTAGCTGGGACTATAGGTGCCCGCCACAACACCTGGCTATTCTTTTTTTTGGTTGCAGCCGTCATTGTTGTTTGGCGGCCTGGGCTGGATTCGAACCCGCTAGCTCAGGTGTATGTGGCTAGCGCCTTAGCCGCTGGAGTCACAGGCGCCGAGCCAATCAATAGGTTCTTTAAAAGGATTTCTGGAAGATCTCCCTTCTGGAAACTTCTGCCCTCTTACTTTGATCTGAATTGCTGTTCTCTGTGCTTAAAAAGAGATTCCACCTATTCTTAGTTTACTCCTTAGTTTTGGAGGATCATATCCATAGTAGATTTCTCAGAAAGGCTGTGTGCAAGGTAAAATAATTGAGCATTATATCTAAAAATGCCCTTATTCCATCCTCAATTGTGATTAATTATTTGTCTGGATATAATTTCATTTCTCAGTTGGAAATAATGTCCTTATATCCAAAAATGTCATTACCCCAGCCTAACATTTGATTAATAATTTGTCTGGGTATAACTTCTCAGCTGGAATTTTAAACTTATGGCTTCACTGTCTTCTAGCTTCAGAACTGTAGCCATAGACATAACTGATGTCAGTCATATTTCTATTATTATGTATAATCCATTTGGTTTGGGGTAGAGTTTCTTCTGTCTACAAGCTTCTCTTTTGGTATGTGTCTTTTCTTCATTCATAGCCCTGGGTACTTACATGGGCTTGTCAATCGTGAAGCCCATGTCTTTCAAGTCTCAAAGTTTTCCTTGATTGGTTGATTGATTGAGACAGAGTCATGCTCTGTCACCCAAGCTGGTATGCAGTGGCACAACTATAACTCACTATAACCCTGAATTCCTGGGCTCAAGTGATCCTCCTACTTAAGCCTCCCAAGGGGTTAGGACTACAGGCATGCACCACCACACCTAGCTTATTATTTTGTAGAGATGGGGTCTCACTATATTGCCCAGGCTGGTCCCAAACTCCTAGTCTCAAGTAGTCCTCCAGCCTCAGCCTCCCAAAGTGCTGGGACTATAGGCACAAGCCACCATACCTATATTATTTCTTTAATTCTTCCCTTGTCTCTATTCTTTTTTTTGTAAGTCTTACCATTCAGATGTTGGATTTCACAGAAGAATCCTTTCATTCCATTGCCATTTTTGTTGAACTTTCTACATGTTTGTATAAGCTTTTCTTCAACCTTATATTCCAAACTATCTACTGGTTCATTCCATTATCATACTTTTAATTTCCAAGAGTTATTTCTTATTATCAGAATACCCCTTTTGGTTGCACACTGCTTTTACTGATTAATCCAATAACTTCTCTTGCCTTTGGAGACCAGTAATTACAGTTTTTGTGACATTTTCTTCTCTATTTTGCCTCTTTTTCTTATGAGTTTCTTTTGGGTTTTTTAGGGGGTGGGGAAGTTTGCAGTTTTTGGCCGGGGTTGGGTTTGAACCAGCCACCTCCGGCATATGGGTCTGGCGCCACACTCCATTGAGCCACAGGCGCCGCCCAAGTTTCCTTTTATGCTGTTCTTTGCCTCTTTTAATTTTTTCCTTTCATGTTGCAAATTTTCTCTCAAGCATCCAGTGATCTTTACCTGTCTTTTTACATTTAAAAGTCAGACAGGGTGAATGGATATTGTGTGTGCAGACGCGGCTGCTGAACTGGTGGATCTTACCAGAGGTTGCATGAGAGCAATCTGCACATGTTACCTGGAGAACCCTGAGCATCAGCCCTTCTCTCTTGGACTGCTGATTTTATACAGAAAGACCCCTCAATCTCATGACAAGGTAAAGCAGCACAGACCCCTCGCTTGCAGCACAGAGTGACTGAGGCAGAGGAAGGGCTGAGGAGGGGGGCAGGAGGTCTCATGGCTGAGCACACTGTAGACGGGCACTTGCTCACTCCCTCTGCTGTAGAAGGACATTTCAGACATCCCCTTCTCAGCGTGGCCTGCTGTGCCTGATCTTAATCAGGTCTTAAGACTTAGCATGTTCCTGGAAAGATCCTTAAAAGAAATGCTAGTTACCAGGAAGAAAAAAAAAATTTTACAGACATAGATTTGTAAACACCTTTACATCAGTCCAAATCAGGTTTTGCCACCAAATGTGTTAGGAATAAAACTTGATATTTTACAGATTTTTGGACTTAGAAATTGCAGGTAAATGCATTGTGTATGCATTTTCTACAGCTCCAGTCATATTTGGGACAATTGTCATGGGGATTTTTGTCACTCTGTAGGGCTGCATATTTGCAATAAGATACGGCAAAATGAAGCAGGTTGAGATGTGAGAGCTATGGGAGAGCTAGGCTCAACAGGAAAACAGTGTGATGACTGAGTCACTCTCGGAAGGCTTGAGCCCCAGTTCTATAAGCTGTGTTACTTTGACAACGTTACTGAAACTCTCTGAGCCTCAGTTTTCTCCTCTATAAACTGTGGGTTATTCCAAGATGTATGTATTATGCCCGTGGTTCCTACGGCCTTGCTCTGGATCTTATTGAATAGCTGCCATAAGAGATGCACTTACTGCCCTCATGGAAACAACTTCCCAGTGAGAAGAGACGCAGGGTCGAAGAACAAGGCAGGATACGAGAGAAAGGGAGAGCCAGGTGTGATGGTGGGAGGAAACGAGCATGAGATCATTACCTTATACGAGGAGGGTCAATGGCCTCCTGATAAGGTGACATTTAAACAGAAATCTGAAGGAGAGATGGCACAAATAGTGGGGGTATATGTAGGAATGGCGTCCTGACAAGAGGGGACAGTGCAAAGGCTCTGAGGAAACATGTGCTTCATGCCCGAGAAGCAAACTCAGTGAGGTGAAAGAGAATGAAGGGGAAGGAAAAAGCGGGAGGTGAAGTCCGTGAGGTTCTGGAGGTTGGGTCGTGTAGGGCCCTACAGTCCTTCCTAAGACTTTGCCTTTGAATGAAATGGGCAGTCTTTATTGGTTTTTGAGCAGAGAAGTGACATATTACTACATCTTTTTTTTATTTTTTTATTTTTTTATTTTTCAGACAGAGTCTCACTTTGTTGCCCTCAGTAGAGTGCCGTGGCATCACAGCTCACAGCAACCTCAAATTCTTGGGCTTAAGCGATTCTCCTGCCTTCACCTCCCCAGTAGCTAGGACTACAGGCACCTGCCACAATGCCTGCCTATTTTTAGTTATGAAGTCTCACTTTGGCTCAAACTGGTCTTGAACTTGTGAGCTCAAGCAATCCACCTCTTCAACCGCCCCGAGTGCTAGGATTACAGGTGTGAGCCACCATGCCTGGTGCTACTACATCTTCTTACATGATTACTCGAGTTGTTGTTGTGAGAATAGACCACAGGAGCAAGAATATAAGCTGTAGGCCCAGTTACGAAGCTGTTATAAAAATTAAAAGTAGAGGTTAATCTGACCTGGACCTCCATGACTCTGGTGACCCTGATAAGTATTAATAGTGGGCTTCTTGATTTATTAGGAAAGTACTGGATGCAGCATGAGAGAAAGAGAATCTAGAATGACTAGAGTCATAAGCCCTAGAAAATGAAAAGATAAAGTTGTCATCTACCGAAGTGGGATGTCAGTTTTAGGGAGAAAAGCAGCAGTTCAGTTTTGAACTTGTCATACCTGAGTTGTCCACTGGACATCTAAGGAAACTTGTCCAGTAGGTGGCTGAATGTATGAGCACAGATTTCAGGGGAAAGGAGATATAAATTGAGGGCTGACAGCACATGAATGGTGTGAGATTGCCCAGGATGTGGGAAGACAGAGAGGAGGCCAAAACCCAGGCCCACTCCCTGGAGCCCTTCAAAGTGAACACGTGGAAATGAGCCAACAAAAGAAATGGAGAACCCAAAGCCAGTGAGAAAAGAGAAGAACCAAACAATGAGACTGACGTCCCAGAAGCCAAGAGAAAAATGTTTCCCAAGAAGGAATGGTCAACTCTACCAAATGCCGCTTATAAGTCAAGTTAAGAACTGAGACTGACCACTGGTTTTGGCAAAAGAGGTTATAGATCAACCTGACAGGTATAGTTTTGGTGCTGTGACGGAGCCAAAAGACTGACCAGAATGAGTTCAAATGAGCATGAGAAGAGGACTTGTCAGGAGCAAATTCAGACAACTCTTTCCAGGAGCAGAAAAGTGGGGCAGTAGCTGGAGGGGAGCTGAGATCAGGAGAGGCTGTGCCAGGGCGTATGCATGTGGGTGGGTTTAGGTGGGAGGAACAACAGTCAAGAGATAGGGAGTCAGAGATGGTAAAAAGAGATTGACAGTGATAGAGATGTAAATAAAAGAGAGAGAGAGATGGATGGGAACAATCTAGTTACAGAGAGAACATTAGAAAGTGAAGAAAGAATTGCTGCAGTCAGGTCCTTAATTAAGAGGGAATAAAGCTACACACACCAGTGGAGGTATTGGTCTTACAAGGGAAGCAAACACAACTCATCATCCATAGCAACAGGCAGAAGGTAGAAGATACGGGCACAGATTCAGTGGTGGAAACGTGCTATGGTCTGAACCTTCATGCTCCCCCAAAACTCACATGTTGAAAGCCTAACCTTCAACATGATGGTATCAGGAGGTCGGTCCCTTGGAACTTGATTAAGTTGTGAAGGTTCAGTTATCATTAATGGGGCCAGTGCCCTTATGAGAGACCCCACAGAGCTAGGGAGCCCCTTCAGCATGTGAGAACACAGCAAGAAGACGCCATCTGTAAGGCAGGAAACAAGCTCTCGCCAGACACAGAATCTGCTCTCACCTTGATCTTGGACTTCCCCACCTCCAGACTATGAACAAAGATTTCTGTTGTTTATAAATCACCCTGTCTGAGATAGTTATAGCAGCCTGAAAAGACTAAGACAAAAAGAATGAAAGTTCTCTACAGATTGCCATTAGTTTTTCAGGTAAGTGTGAAACAAGGTTGTCGTCTGAGAGGGAGGATGAAGAAGGAGGTGTTAGAGGTTCCAAGAGAGAGAAAAAGGTGTGAAATGGTAATCTCTGTTAGACAGAATGGCAGTGGTTTCCAACCATGGCTGCCCACCAAAATCAACTGCAGGGCTCTAAAGAAGATACTGATGCCCAGGCCTACCCTTCAAAGACTTTGATTTTAATAGTTTCAGGTGAAATTTAGGCAGCAGTACCTTTCATAATTCCCCCCATGTACCACCATCAGTGGCAGCCAAAGTTGAGAACCACCGAACCAAGGAAATGGAGCAAGATAGCCTACAGCACCTAAGTCCTGAACCATCAGGGTCACGAACTAGATGCAGGGGTGTCTCAACTTTGTTTTTGCTCTGCCACACATTGGCAAGAAGGGTTGTCTTGCACCACACATTAAATACACAAACACTAACCAAAGCTGGTTAGCAAAAAAAGGTTCATGCATACTTTTCATGCTCTCTAACACCACAAATAAGCAAAAAGAGTCCTCACAAAATCAGCATGTGGCACGCATGGACACTGCTGAGTTAGAGGATTATGGGGTGCTTTTCTAGTCATGTTCAGATTTATGGAGTGGGTATAGAACAAAAAGAACAAGAGCTGGACTTACCCGGGGATAAATGAGCTATAATGTACCTGGACGTAGTAAGAGCTCAGTAAATGATCCCACTCAATAGGCACACTGCCTGGGTGAAGGGACCAGCTACAACTCGGACTTTAATCCTACATGTATAAATTATATAACCTAATGCTTTGTACTTTCATATTGATCTGAAATGTAAAAAAAAAAAAAAAGAGTTCAGTAAATGAAAGCTCCTGTATTTATTTTTATCACCAGCTAAGGGGCATAAGCCATCCTTATGGCAAATAAAATTCTGTCTTTATCTTATCCAAATAATTCACCCAGTTGGTGTATATCATATGGTTTTTAAAAGTCATTTGTGAATAACTAAAACCACAAATGCATATCCTTCAATATCAAAGGGGTCTCTTCTGGATGTTTTTATGTGACACTGAGCCCTGCACATAGGATCACTGGACTTTCCAGCAATTGCAGAAGTCACAGATCACCCCTCCCACCCACTGTCCCTGGATAACAGTTCCACACCTGTGTTTTATGAAGCCCATTTCGGCGGGCTCTGTCTTTGCAATTCCTGTGGAGTTCTCTGTTCCTGTCCTTCTGAGGGAGGTCC
Source organism: Arctocebus calabarensis (assembly GCA_963573935.1). Classification (NCBI taxonomy): domain Eukaryota; kingdom Metazoa; phylum Chordata; class Mammalia; order Primates; family Lorisidae; genus Arctocebus; species Arctocebus calabarensis. Next base: position 4,728 of record CAUYON010019838.1, on the reverse strand, counting down.
ACTCCTGATTCCAGCCCTCACCAGGGGCAGACCTTGTCATCACAGGTCCCACCTCAGCACCCTCCCCCTGTGAAGCCTGGCTGGGTCCCTGCCCTGTCTACCCATCTGCCGGAAAACAGCTGCAGACTCCATCCTGACCACACTGAGTGGGTTCAAATGCCAGCAGAGAGGGAGCAGCTCCTGCTCTCCCTTTTCAGTGGATCTACAACTGCCTGGCAAACTGCTCTTCAGCCCTCTTCTCCGACCTGCCCTGTAGGCAGAGTGCACCCGGGCTCCCTGGGCTCCCTCAGAACTTGGGCCACTCCCCTCCCTGTACCCCTGCAGTACCTGAGAACACTGGGCCCAGGGCTGTGCAGAGGTCCCACTCCTCCTCAACCGAGAGAGCCGTGTCCCGTCCAGCTCACCGTGGCCCACTAGGCGACCAGTAAGTGAGAATGACCATTAGCAAGGGCTGTGATGTTAAAAATAACCACTATGTGTTCATCCCCAAACACGTGGCCAGGCCCAGGTCAAACACAGCACAGACGACTCACACCAGCGCTGTAGTCAGGAATGATTAACACGGATCAATATGAGAAACTGGACATCAGTGCAGTTCCCAGGTCCACACAGCGGAGAAGGGGCACTTCTGGAATTTCAATCAAAGTCTGTCTGGCAAAGTGTGTGACTTTTTCTGGATGATAAGAGCTTCCCGAGGAAAGTGACCTTGCAAATGGTGGTAGGGGAAGCAATGAGCCTCTCAGTCCTCCCGGCACGAGACTCTGGATCTGGCTGAAGACACAAAAACAGGACTCCGTCAGAGCATTTCCCCAAGAGAGGTCCTGGGTCCAACTCCTCCCTGAATGCTCCTTCCCCTCTTCCAAATTTAGAGCCTGGAATAAGATATTCATTGTGTAAAGCACAAAAGTAGCCAAGATGAGCACTCTGGGGATTTATTCCTCGTACTGTCACTCACCACCTCCAGCTCAGGCCGGGGCCAGCGTCCCCCTAGCACCGCACAACTGACCAAGGCAATCCCTGCAGCCTGCTCTCAGGCATGGATGTTCAGCCCAGCTGCCTCTGTCACGGCTCCCAGGCTGCCTTCCTCCCTCTCTCACCTGGGACAACCACCTGGTTCCCAAAAGGATGACGCAAGAAGAGCAAGACCCCGAGCCTGACACCCCAGCAGGGCTCAGAACCAGGGACCATCCTAGAGAATTTCCCTCTTTCATCTTGCCGCCTGACTCTTGCTCCCAAGGCCAGAATTGGCAGGTTGAAAACAGACTGCCCAGTGGACAGGAGGGCCTCACAGCCCCAAGGTGCTCCCCGCCACGGGCTGCGGCCGCTCCACTGCCTGCTCTCACACCTAGACCTCACCCAGACAGCACCCGCTCACGCTCCTGGGGGCTGGATGCGTGTGCCTCGGAGGGCAGACCGGGACTTCAGGACATTAGGACATCAGCTTAGCCCCCTCTCCTCGCACAAGGACTCCTAAGGACACACAGGGTGCTGGGCCCAGGGCTGTGCAGAGATCCCACTCGTCGTCTCTAAGGCCCAGGGTGCCCTGGTCTAACACAGCTAACTTCGTAGAACAGGCTGAGTGTGATGTCAGACATGACAGGTCTTCTCTTTCCTCCATGGGCTGAGATTTGAGGGGGCTCAGGCTGAGTGACGGCCCACTGGAGCTGAGGCTGACACAAAGGCCAGGTTACAGCAGAGGCATCACGGCATAGGAAAACAGGTCACTTCAGCAGTACAGAGTCGCCTGTATCTCTCTACAATTCCCCCCATACAATAGGGCTTTGGGAGCCAGGAGCACAGGAGGCCCCATCCCAGAAACCAGAACAATCCTGACTCTTCCTGAAGCAAACGTAAGGTGCCTCCAGCAACACCAGCTCAGGGCTGAGTTCAGGTTGCCCACCCATCCTGACGTGTTTTGTCAGAAGCTCAGTTTCTCTGAGACCAGGGCCACATTGCCCTGATCAGTACTTCTGGAGAGTAAAGACTGTCACCAAAGCCTCCGGACAATCTCATCCTTCCCATCCCCTTTCCAGGCCACCCTCCTCAGCCAGATGTGGCAGGGGCCTTGCTGGACTGGTGACGCCAACATCCCTTCCTGCAGCTTAGCATGTCTAGAGCACCCTCCTCCACCCGCCCCACGCTGTTGACGGCCATCCAGACCCAGCTCTCTGGCCCAGACATTCCCTAGAACCGAGAAGGCAGAAGGAGCACCCTCTCACCCAGGCAGGGGCAGGCCCGCAGCTGCCACCCTCCGCAGCCCCCAGCGGTTACGTGAGTCTCTTTCCTGTTGACTACGTCCCTGCTTGTGAGACTTACACAGACACCTCTGGGTGCTCTCACAGATGTCCGCTCTCAGGAGAGCCAGGGTGTGCAGGCAATAACAAACCCTCCTGTGTGGCTCCTCTGTGCTTCCTCATCTCACATCTATGATCTAATTTTGGACCAAATCTGAGGCTAAACAGTGGCAGACTTATCCCCTTTCAGGCATATGGAATGTAGGACTCTGATTAAGTAACCTGGGGCCACACGGCTGTCGGATGGTGGAATCTGAACCATAATTTAGGCTTCTCACATTTATCTAAAAGCTTCCCTACAAAATTTACATTAAAATATGTTTTATAGGTAAATATTTTATAAGTAAATATATGTTTGCATAAAAATATTTACCTGTAAAACTGCTGTATGTTTATTTACAGTTTTATATTTTACATTTCACAAAAGTGGCTAACTCAGGTCCCTGCATGCTACAAATCACAGCACGGTAAAAACCCTGGGCTTTGGACCGCAGACAGCTCAGGGAGGTCAAATCAGTTTCAGTTTACTTTGGGCAGTAAACCGGTCAGTCTTAACTTCAGGTTCCTCGTGTGTACAGCAGGAATGCCTAGAGGAATTGTGTGTAGCAGCTGGAATGGGTAGGTATGGAGTGTTAGTAGCTCTTCTCTCATTCGCCCTTTGCTCTCCACCCACAACTTCTCACCCCGAGCCTAACACACCACAGACTTTCACCTCACACCTATGCTCCTGCCACCTGAAGGCCAAGAATGTCCTCTCTCCCTGTCTCCACCTACCAGAATTCTTCTCATCCTTCAACAGCCAGGACAGACTGCACCTATCTCCTCCGTGAACCCTTCCCCATGGTCCTCTGGGTCCCAGCACCCAACTTCCCATCTGATTTACAATGTGTTCTGTTCTGCCAACTGACTCAGCAATTCCCCCAAGAAAAGACAATGTCTTACTCATCTCTTTGTATCTTTCACCCCACTCTTCACTCCCTGAGGGTTAGTATTTAACGATGTCTTTTAGAACAGTCTTAGTGGTCTTATAAGACCAGTTCATTATCTTTAAAAAAATGCCAATGATATAGAGCTAAAAATCACCCAAGATCCCTCCACACTGAGAAAAAAAGAGAATAGATTAACATCATTCCTTGACTGTCTGTATATTTACATATGGACAGAAGTGTGGAGAATGAGAGGAAGGATGTGTGAAAGAAGGATGGATGGAGATTATCTTATAAAATAGCTACTTTTCATTTATGTTACTTTAATTCTACAGAAAAGTAAAACTAAAGGGAAAACAGAACAGCTAATAAAAGTTACCACTAATATCACCTCCACTTCTCTCCTCTAGCTATCTGTCTCTAGTATATTCTTTTATAGTATATTCTAGTATACTTTTTTTGGGGGGGGGGAGGCAGAGTCTCACTCTGTCACCCTGGGTAAAATGCCATGGCATCATGGCTCACAGCAACCTCAAACTCTTGGGCTCAAGATATCCCCTTGCCTCAGCCTCCCAAGTAGCTGGGACAACAAGTGTCCCCCCCCCACCCCCATAACAGCTGGCTAGTTTTTCTATTTTTAGTAGAGATGGGGTCTTGCTCTTGCTCAGGCTGGTCTCAAACCCCTGACCTCAGGTGATCCTCCCACCTCAGACTCCCAGAGTGGTAGGATTACAGGCGTGAGCCACCGCACCTGCCTCTCTAGTATATTCTTTTTCCTTCCTCATACTGTATTCCACAGCCTTAGTTACCCACCCCTGAGTAGCTTTGCTACTCTATCTGAATGGACTAAGGGCTCACCAAAATGACCTTTTCACTATACTTTCCAAAGTGTATTTGCTGATTAATCTCCTTATCCCTTGGTGAATTTTCCCAGGAAGGGTTGGTTCATTGGTGTGCTAATGTCCCTGAGACTCATAGGAGAACGTCTGTTTGCCTTATAGTTGCAAAGTGATTTGAGTGTAAAAGTCTTCACCCCTGTTGCCTTTTCCCCAGACATTTCCACTCAACATCTTTTTTCCACTGGAAGTCAGGTCTGAGACCAACATGAATTTTCCCTCATGACAGAGACCAATTGCTTCCAAGATCCAGGTTTTCCTTTCAGTAACAGAAAGCCTGCCCCAAACCTGAGGTTTAGGAAGACACCTGGCTGCCCAGCTGGAGATGCTTCCCAGCCTACTTTGCAGGAGGTATGTACATGTGACTAAGTTTTTTTTTTGTAGAGACAGAGTCTCACTTTATCGCCCTGGGTAGAGTGCCGTGGCATCACACTGCTCACAGCAACCTCCAGCTAGCTCTTGGGCTTAAGCGATTCTCTTGCCTCAGCCTCCCTAGTAGCTGGGACTATAGGCGCCCACCACAGCGCCCGGCTATTTTTTTGTTTTGCAGTTCGGCCGAGGCCGGGCTTGAACCCGCCACCTTCGGTATATGGGGCCGGCGCCCTACTCGCT
>CAUYON010019837.1:0-18239 GCA_963573935.1 Arctocebus calabarensis | reverse complement strand
AAAGAAAAAAAGGCATTCTTGCCGGGCCAATACAGATTCTCTGCTTTACTTGGTTATAACAATCTTGGTAATAGAAGAATTCCCTCCCCTCCAAAGAGAAGAGGTCAGAAGTGCCTGGCTGAGGCCATAATAAACACCAGGGTAAAAGACAGTCAGACAGAAAGAGAAATCACAGGGAATCGTAGAGAAGCACTACCCCTTTGAGCATTGAATAAAGATTTCAGAAACTTCCACTCAGGTTTTAGACCTTGGACTTTGTCTTGGAAAGAAATATCTCAGGGAGACTGCCTTGCCTGACGGGTAAGAATATGTGCACTTTGTGCCTAGAGGTGAGAGGACCTGGAAGGTAAAGGCACAAGTTCATAGTGATGGTTAAAATGAGATGCCTCAACTGAAGGCAAGCAGGGGTTCAAATCCAGAAACCTCTCAACAGTGAATGGTATTTGTTCCCTGAGTGGAGGCAGCAAAGTGACCCATGGTACATCCTGGGTCCCTTCCTTTGAGAGGCCCTAGTGACTGAGTCATTGGGGTTAAATTTATAAGAAAGACTGGACACATTTCCAGGACTCCAGCCCACTTGGCAGAACGAGCTGGAAGACGGCTTCTGACAATAGAAGAGGAACTGGATCCCTTCCAGAAAGAACAAAAGCCAGGAAGCAAGAATGGAGGTGTGACCACAGGGAGAGGACAGACAGGGAAGGAGAAGGTCCTGATTAGGAAAAGGATGACAGGATGAAATGAATAGAATTCAAGAGCAGTACTTAATAAAGACAGTCAACCATCTAGTGAAAGAGAGCAGAGTCAGGTGGGGGCTAAAACCAAACCTTCTTGGAGAAAGCAACGCAGGCAGCAGGCGGAACCCAGGAAGAGTGATCCCAGGTAAATACAACCACAGAATCCAGAGAAGAAAATCACTGACCCTGGGTTCTAAGGAAGGTCTATTTTCACAGCAGGACTGTGTCCAAATGGCAGACAGATGGCTCAGCATAGATTCTACTAGGCATGGTTTACCCTCACATCCAGGCTGTTCTCATTTCCAAACTAGGAGGCCCTGGGACATGAAAGGAAGTCTGGGTCGAGGCTGTGATCTCCTGATTTAGATAAAAATGATGAATACTCCCTCGTTTCCCAGTAGGGTGATAATGGTGTGACCTCAAGATCACACGCTGCTCTTTTGAGGAAATTTTGATCATTCATTCTTGGGTGTGAACTCCACAAAGAAGACTCTGCAAATCTCCCCGGTGCCAATCATGAGTAGGTTTGTGTCCTGAGTACAAAGAACCCACTGTCACACTGTCTCTGTGAGGGGACTCTGCTGGCTGTCCCATTATTCCAACACAGGCAAAAAACACTGTCCTCCTTGCCAGCCTTACTGGTTCTTCTGCCTCCTATCGGCTTTTCCTGGAACAGTTTCCTGTCTCCTGAACTATTCTCTTTCTTCACTAAGCGTGGTGACACTATCGCTTTTTGAGGATTCACGAATAGTTCAGGTCCTGAGGACGTGCCAGTGTGGCTGAGAGTCTAAGCCACACCAAGTGGAACCTGATCATGTGTCCCACTTGGTTCAGGTCTCTTATTAACTATGGTGGCACTTTCAGCAAGTTATCCTCTCTCAATCCCAACCTCTCATCTGCCAAAAGGGGTTATCAACACATCTATGCTTAATAGCCACATGTTAAGCTAAGTTCTAATGATTCTTTCTGCTGCCTTCTCCCCTCTCCCTACTTCTTTAGGAAAAATATTCCCATCTCTCCCAGTCTAATGTGTGGTCTGGATGGGAACGACAATCTCCCTAAGACCTTTCCTGGCTGGTCACGGTATTTTGTCTTAGAATAGGCACTTGATAGGAGCCAAGTCGATCAATGTTCTTACTAAGAAACTTCTTATATCTTGGAGAGGAACTTCTGCCCTTGATAGTAAAGATATATTATGTAAGCTGGGGGCTGCCATGTTTCTTTGTCTTCACCATGTGAATAAAGCTGGTATACAGTAGATGAACACGCAGCTGACATGGAGGATAGAGAGGAGGTGAGAGAGGGGATAGAGGTTGGGGGAGAGAGTGGAGAAGACAAAGGGGAGAGAGAAGAAGAGAGAAAGAGGAGAGAGAGACAGGAAATAAAAGGAGAGAGTCAGAGAGAGGAAGGGAGAGAGAATGAATGAGTGAATAAACGAATCATAGAAAGAGTAAGAATGTGAAAGAGAGAGAGTCCTGACAACAAGGAGGACGTCTCTGGTTCTAGTCACTGTGGTCCAAGGATCCACTCTATTTGCTTTGTTTTCATGAACTACTTATGTTAAATTCCTCTTCCCACTTAACTCAGTTTCTTACAACCGGGAGTCACTACTACCTGACTGGGTCGTTCTAAGCATTAAATTATATAAGGTGCATTAAATGCTTAGCACATTAGTTAGCCTATAGTTTAAGTGTTCTGAACAGTGATAGCTATTTTATCCTTAGAACTCAACTTTGTAGCCATGTTCTGTGCAGAACCGTGGCTAGGTGCCTATATTCTGGACACCAAGCTCTTGGGTTTCTATCCCAAATCTACCCATGAGGATCTGAGTGATCATTAACAAATTATTTCTCTGTGTCCCAATATTCTTGTCTACGTCTATAGATTGAAGACCCCAACATTCGTCACATACTTAAAATACTAGTATTGTCATTTTTATCTAAATGATTATATTGCATCAGTTTACAAGGCTATCTCCCTTGGAAACTATAATCAGAACTTCTTTTAAATACAGGATCTTTTTTTTTTTTTTTGGAGACAGAGTCTTACTTTGTCACCCTCGGTAGAGTGCCGTGGCATCTACAACTCATAGCAACCTCCAGCCCTTGGGCTTAGGCGATACTCTTGCCTCAGCCTCCTGAGTAGATGGGACTACAGGCACCTGCCACAACACCTGGCTATTTTTTTGTTGTTGTTGCAGTTTGGCCGGGGCTGGGTTTGAACTTGCCACCCTCGGTATGTGGGACTGGCGCCCTACTCACTGAACCACAGGCGCTGCCCTAAATATAGGATCTTTGTCTTACTTCAACTTGGTATACCAAATATCACATATAAAATGCATAGTTGGCCCCCAGTAAATGTTGGTTAAAATATTAAAAGAATGTTCTTTTTAAATTTTTTTTTTTGAGACAGTCTTGCTCTGTCACCTGGGGTAGACTGTCATGGCCTCAGCCTGTCTCACTATAGCCTCAAACTCCTGAGCTCACTAATCCTCTTATGTCAGCCTCCCAAGTAGCTGGTACTACAGGCATGCACCACTATGCCTTGCTAATTTTTCTAATTTTATTAGTAAAGACGGGTATTACTCTTCCTCAGGCTGGTCTTCAAGTTCTGAGCTCAAGCAATCCTCCCATCTTGGCCTCCTGGAGTGCTAGGATTACAGGTGTGAGCCACCTACGCCTGCCAAGGATGTTCTTTTAGGCCAGGTGCAGTGGCTCACACCTGCAATCCTCCCCCTCTGGGAAGCCAAAGTGGGTGGAATTCAAGAATAGCTTGAGCAAGAGTGAGACCTTGTCTCTACTAAAAATAGAAAAAAAAGAAAAAAGAGAGGAAAGGAGGGAGGGGGTGGGGGAAAGGAAGAGCAGAAAGAAGGAAAGAGGGAGGGACGTGGGAGTCTCGGTATGTGATACACCTTTTGGGGGCAGGACACAATTGTAAGAGGGACTTTACCTAACAAATGCAATCAATATAACCTGGTTTCTTGTACCCTCAAAGAATCTCCAACAATAAAAAAAAAATTTCAAGTAGAAAAAAAGAAAAACTAGCCAATGTGCTGGCACATGCCTACGCTATTCAGGGCATCTGAGACAAGAGGATCGCTTGAGCCCAGGAAGTTTGAGGTTGCTATGAGCTACAACTCCAAGACTCTCTAGCCTGGGGACAGAGTGAGACTCTGACGTTCTCTCTGGGTGTTTAATATGGGCTAGCTTTCCCTTCCCCATCAGATCCTGCATAAGGGCAGAAACTGTGTGGAAATCCTTGCTGGATTTCTGGGCTGAGTCTGAAGAGCACGTAGGGATGCACTGAAGACATGTCTGAGTCACTGCCCCTTTGCTTTCCTGAACTTTCTCTAGCAGTTCCCTGGGAGCAAGGGAGAAAAGCTATGTGGAGATGCCAGGGCACTTTGCCCCATTCTCCAAAGCACTGGTCTTTAGATGTTCAGTGGGGCTATGCTCAGACTTGTCTCCTGCAATTGCTTTTTAGGTTTTTAGGGACCCTTTGAGGTGACAGTCATGGGGGAACCTCCGGTGATCTTACTCTATGGGGCAGTTTTGCAGTTATCCTCCTTGTCTGCTGGAAGCTGTCAGTAATGGCTGCTGGGAGCAGCCACAGTATCCAAAGGAGGATTTAAAAAAAAAAAAAAAAGCCCTCATCAATCCCGGGCACCTTAATGCCATCAGCGAATGCAGCCTCTATCTCCAGCTGATTTCATCTAATGTGATAACACTCATGATAATAAATATTGTTAAAAATAAAAGTCACTCTGGGGATTGAAAATCACTGGGACAGGTGTTGAGAATGAGAAGAGTGCAGTAATTGGGTGACTTATTCATTATTGGAAATGCCGTTTAAAATCTATTGCATTTGAAAAAACAATACTTCAGCTGCTCTCTGGCCTTCCAAAGTCATTAGCTGGTGTTCTTTATCTGTTTGTTTTCCTCGCTGAAGTGAGGTTTTTAATGTCACATGAGAACTAACTTGACTCCATGCCAGCATTTCAGAGTGAATGATGAAGCTTCTGAGGCTCACACGTCATTCTGCAGGACGGTTCTCCTCCTCGGCGCTCGTGCTCTCTGCAGTCAGATTTCCAGGAGGGCAGGGAGGAAGACAGCTGATATTATAGCCCCTTCTTGACAAAAAAAAAAAAAAAAGAAAGTTGTGGCATCATGGGAGAGGCCCATGATTTGCCCCAGTCCACACATGCAGGCTGTGTAAGGACTTCAAGGGAGGCCGAGGTGTCCCAACCCCAGTTCTTTCTCCTTGACACGAGGTACAAATACAGACACTAGCTTCCTTGGCATTGTAAAGTATTTCAACTCCCTTTATTAGGATTGGGAAAAGAGTATCACAGCAGCAGAAGTCCCATCCTGAACACTAGAACGACCGAAGCCCCATGAGGTAAGATAGAAGATCGGTTTCTACCTGAAGTTGGCTTTGAAACATGCATTTAATATTCTTTTGCTAAATGCTAGTCCCCAATTCTGCATGAATTATCCATGATTTGAATTTTTTAAGGTTGTGTTTGCTTCTGGCCATTGGAGAAATTCTCACCGTGCCAAATATGTATGAGAAATTGGATTTGAGACCTTGCTTTGACCTAGAAAATTTGCTCACCTTCTTTGGGGATAATTGGTATGTTCCCATTGCGTTTCATCTTTTGAGGTGGCCTCATGAAGGTATTTTCTGAGTATCAAGGGGAAATCTGTGTGTGACTAGGCACCTATGAGTGCTTCTCCTCAATTTCCAACCTCTGTCAAGTTATCTGAGGAAATTGGGGGCTAAAACTTCGTTTCTCAACTTCTTACGGTAAATCCTTTGGTATGCATTTCCATTGAAATTATTCCTGGTAGAGTTGGAAGAGTGAGATGAGAAGGAGCTATTATATTCTCCTACCCTCTAGGAGAGGAAGTCAGGGAATTCATAGCTATGTACTGAGGATGGGCACCCAGGAAATGTTGAAAATAAATAGGAAAGTATCTTTAGTCACTAAAGAGTAGAGGCTAAAAAACTCAAAGAGGCAGAATTTCTGCACCTTGGGAATTCATGGGCATCAGCCCTGATGCAGCTTAAAGTCTAGGGATGTAGCGTTAAGATCAATCCCAACCTGATCAATAACTTAGGCTGTAGGCTGAAAGTCTCAGAGCCTGGATTTTTCTCTCCCCTCACCGTTAAATGATTTTTTCCTATTGGTTCTTAATCACCTTTCCAAATATAGTTTAAACAGGATTTCCTTGGGAAGAATTTGCCTGAAAAACTCTAGTCTCGATTGAATCTCCTAAGTGCTTCTCTTGTGACATTTATTCAAACTGTAAGTAAGTAGGTCTTTGTGTGTTTGTCTGGGGTCCCTCAGCCGACTGGAAGCACCAGGAGGGCAGTGGTGGCACATGTTTTGTCCATACTCTACCCTCAGACCTAAGTGCTGTGCCATGAAGTAGATGCTCACGAAACATTTGAAAAGAAACCAACAAGGAGAGGTGAGGTTGCCCCATTGGTCCTGAGTGATGCCAAAGCCAACAGTTAATATCAAAACATCAAAAACTGCTTGATTCATGAGGAGAACTCTTTAAACCCCTTAATTCATCCCCTGGATGGGGAAGTTTTCCTTAAGTAGAAGTGACTTCTTTACAGAAGCGACTACTGTGGGAGAAGGCAGTCCATAACCCCTGGGAAGGTGCTGGACTGTTAGATTTGTCTCTTCCCGTATCTCAGCCTTTTCCCATTTTCTTCATCTCGTGACCACCTATAGAGAAGGGGAAAGTCTGGAAATGCAAGGCCCACCCTCCTCTTTCCTGGGCTCAGCCATAGTTCCATACAGCAAGCTGATATAGAGACAGCCGAACTGTATTTCATCATGGAGCAGCTTACAGGGCAAGGAACTCCCAATTGGCTGCTGAATAGTGCCTTGAATATACCAAAGAAGTAAATTAAATGCATTAATCTCTGTGAGAGTCACAATTGAGACATTCAGGGCTGCATAGAAGTTTCCAACAATTGCCCTCATTTGCTTCAATAACAAATAAAAAAGAAGGGGGGGTGTTGGGTGGGTATGGGTAGCTGTATCCTGCTCTCCTTCTCCAGACGGGTAATCAAAATGAAGTCCCACGTTGAGAATATGCATTTCATTTTATTTTATACTTGAAAGCAAACACATTCGGCCTTTTCTCCTGTAATAAGGCAAATCCTTTCTCTGTTTTCATTTAAGAACATAAAGATGATGCCAGTGACACCCAGACCCTGAAAGCTTCATTTCAGCTTCCTCTTAGCATAAAAAGGCAAATTTATTCTGGTTGAGATAGTTTTGTCCCAGGCACATGGCATTTGTTCTCTTAAACCCATGGAGGCTGCAGCTGTTATAAATCTATGAATGTTTTTATCTTGACTCTCAACCATTGAAAGCTCCCTCCTCCCAAATAATAAACCAAGATTGACGAGGCATGTTTTACGAATTAAGAGAAAATTTAGCACAATTCTAACACCAAAATGCATGATTTGAGATCATTTGGGGAATTTAACCAGAAGCATGGAATGGTAAGAAAAACCCAAAGCTAACAATTAGAATATCTGGCTTTGAACCCTAGCTAATTTAGGGAATTTTAACTATAGTCTTTGAGCATTCACTCTAAGCCAATGAGTCTTCACTTCCATTATAACAATTAAGCCTTAAGACAATCCAAGAGATTGGGACTATTAGACATTTAACTTCATATTTGCAGAAATAATCTAAAGAAGGCCTAGAAAATTGTCTTACACACACAGCTGGTACACAAAGGCCCAAGACTTGGACCCAGGTTGACTGATTTAGAAGCCTGAGCTCTTCATAGCTGTTTTGCAGCACCTTAGGGACTGAATTACCCTCTTAAGCATTTGATTTTTTTCTTACTAATATCCAATAATCCCTCTGCCAGAAGGCTTATAGAATCAGCTCAGAAATGCAAGTGCATAGGAAATTATAAAAATAATAGAAAAGTAAAACATTATTATTATTATTGTAATGAGATAAGAATGTTAGGACTTAACAACTCAGACATGAAAAAAATATCCCATTGACAGATAACATTTCATGTGTTTCACCAGGTTGTAGGAAAAGAACACAGACCTGTAGGAATAAAGCTGTGCTTTTCCTAAGAGGGATTAAGTCTGGAGAGAGACTAATCCTGAGGCAGGAAATTAGGACTTTGGGAGGTGGGAAAGTATATAAAATGAGGAATAGATGGAGACATTTCTCTCTTTCACAACAGAAGTTCATTCATTCTGGACCCACAGTATAGAGGAGATGAAAGAAGTTAAAGTGGGCTGGTGTGAGCTTCTTTAGGTCTTAAGAGAACCAGAATCAGAGAAGCAAGATGACCCAGTAGGAATCCTCAGGGTTGCTACTGGAGGCTGTCAGCGATATCACCCTGCCGATATCCCCTGGGCCTCAATGCTCCCAACACACGTCTATGGAGCCCCTACCGGTCTCCACCTGACAGCCTTCCCTCCAATCCTTCCAGGGTGGCTTACTGACAACCCAAGGAGTTATTGCTGCCAGGAGAAGCCTTCAACCAATGACATATGAAAATTGGAGGATAAATTTTCACTTCTTCACCCCTGTGGGGAGACTTCCAAGGATGCTTTGGGAAGTCTCCCAGAGCCTTTCAAACCGATTGAGCCTCATTGCCCCAGGGATGACTTGCTTGGTCACACACCCTCTGCAGGCTTCTTCTGTCCCTCTCTCCTCCCCACTCCAGTGCTTCCTGAGGTCACTTTCTACATAAAGTATTTGCACTCAGATTCTTATCTCAGTTCTCCTTCTGGGAAAGCTCAACCTAAGAAATAGAGTAAGTCAAAAGACTATTCCTACACTTGGGCTAAAGTAGAAAAAGCTGTGATGGTACACTGCCATGACCAGCACTGAAGACTTTGGAGATGGTAGGGAGTGGCTAGGACAGCCTGTTCATAAGGGGCAACGTGGATGTTTTGCTTCTTGCTGATGACAACTGATAAGAGGCAACCTCTTTCTGAGGAAGCCAGTCTCCACGGCCAAGGCTCTGGGGACCCCAGTGGTAAGAACACATCTTCTGTAGTCAACAGAGGCCTTATGGAGCCCTGAATGCTAGGCATTGACAGACATTATTGAGGAGGCATTTGGAGGTACACAAGAAAAACAGGGACTTCTTCTAAATTCAGAATATATGTTCTCAAAACAATTGTTTTTGGGGGGCACCAGTGTGATCTGTTAATCTTTGTACCCCTAATACCATGCAACTGGATATATAAGATTATTAACATTTGGGTTAATGTCGCCATGTTTCTTATCTCATCCTTAATTGTTTCATGGAGCAGTTATTTTCCCAAGTGAAAGATGAAAATGAGAGAGGGAGAATCTGTTCTGGTGAGGGGAGGATCGTGGATCTGAAAAGTGAAATTCTCCCAAGGTTTTGCTGCTCACTAATCCTGAGCTCCACAGAGGGGTTGCAGCACTTGGATGTTAATTCAGTCCATTAATAAATGAATTATGCAATTAGTTGATATACAATTAACTGGATTCACCGCGCATGTAGAGCTAACTGGGTCAGTCTGCATCTGTGTGACTGCAATGTGCCTAAATGAATATGCCATCAAAGAACATGCAGGGGAATGGCGAACCAAATTTGTCTGAGGCAGAGAATGGCGCCTGCCAGCTGCTGAAAGTTCTGCAGATAAAGCCTTGGTCTGAGTTGGCAGGAGAAACAAAAGCAGCAAAATGCGGGACCCCACGTGGCACTCTCTCTGCTGTGGCTGCATTGTTCTCCCCAGATGAGCTTGGACAGAGATCAATAAATCCAGAATCCTCCGAGGCAGAGAGGATGAGCAATTGGATTTGGATCAGGATCTATCAATCAATCACTAGCCAAAAGTGGGTCTGGCAGCACAAAATGAAAATCTCTCAGTGCAACATAGCCCTTTCCCGGGACCTGCAATTTTGACTGACCCAGATGCAAAGTCAGTCAAAATACTCAATCCTGTGATATCTAATTCCAGCTAGAAAACGTAAGCCAATAAAACATTCAGTGGTGGTGTGTGGGTGTGACTAATCAACGTCCAGGAATTTGTTTTATAGTCAAGGCTTTGGTGAACAAGTTAAAATTGTTATCAGAAGCTCACTGTTACCTGAGACCCAAGCTGGTATGTTTGTGTCTCCCATAGGGACAGGAGATCTTATAGGAATCTCTAATTCTAATATACTTATTTTGTTTTTCAATTCTTCAGTAATTTTGCTCGGGGGGATTCCCAAGACTTTCTGAATCTGAATCTGTACTTTAACAAGATCTCCACATGATTCATGTGTACATTCTAAGAAGCATATATATAAAGCCCTTCTTAGTCACAGGAATACTCTTCCTAATAAAATAGGGCAGTGAGAGCTCTTCTTGTTTGAGGTGGTCCTGTGATAGGATGGCTCATTATTGATTCAAAGTCACTGACATTACCATCCTTAGCATCATGCCTAGACAGAAAACACTGAATGTACGATCTGGTCTGGGCTTCACCGCTGATTTGCTGTATAAATATAAATTGCCCCACCTACAATGGTTTGTTTAGTCATTTATTCAATGAGAAGTTTCAACCAGATTGCTAGTTCTCATCCTGAGTTATCTCCATCTATGTAGAGGGCAATGAAAATAATGTGGTAGTCAGGAGGAAGCGATTGAAATTCAATGGTCCTTGGGTCCAACCTAGGACCAATTTAATAAGGGCGTGGCACTGAGAAATGTATTCAATCTTTCCCTGTTTTAATCTCAACTTGAAATTGTACACATTTTCAGGGCTCACTTGCATGCATTTTGACACATGCATTCCATATAACACAAATCCAGTCAAGACACAGGCCATTCCCATGCCGCTCCCCCCACCTCCCATCAGGCTGCAGGGGCCCACGAATGGCATACCATGGTGGAGAAGGTGGAACAATGGGTGGCAGAAATCCCTATTGCACACATCTTGACTGGGGTCATATTCACAGAATATATTTCTCTAAGTTTATAAAACTATGCAATGGAGTTCTACAAATAAGCTCACTGAATTGTATGGAAATTACACCTCAATGAAGTTCATGTTAAAAGAAAAAAGTAAAGATACTTCGAAGGTAAAGAAGTTCCTTAGCTCTCTCCCCAACAGCAGGTTTCCCGGTGAGATTCCTGGAGCACAAAGTCGATGGTAGAGGAGCAGGAAACGGTGAGCTGCAGTGATAGAACACAGGACGGGGCTTTGTGAGAAAGTCATTAGATCTGTCTATCTTTGTACGTGACCCCGGGCCAATGCTTCACGAGTCGCTGTATTTTTCATAAGGGTAGTAAGGTGTAACTTCTCCCATGACCCGCAAATGAAAGCAGCCCGACTCCCTGTGTGGAGAGCCCTCCTGGGGCACAGGCTTCAGAAGTTTCCAGAAGAGATGGGCAAAGGTAGACCACTAAGCCGTGCTCCCAGACCCGAGTGCCATCCTATAGCCACCTCAGAGGGGAAATGAGACAAGAGACCGACGTCTTCATTACACTTTCCCAGAGCTCAGAGAATTCACTTAAAAACAAAAATGCTCACACACAAAAACAGCTCCCGATTTAACCTCCAGTGTCAAATGTAAAGAAGTGAGCAAATTGCTAAAATGAGTTGAAACACAGCCTCAGGACTTCTTACCTCAAGCTGTTAGTCTCTGACCTGGGTGTATGATCAGATCTAATTAGCAGGTGCTACCTTAAAATTATAGAGCTACAGGGGCACTTTAGAGATCATCCAGTCCAGGGACTTTCAAATTATTTTTATCCATCAAGTGATGTTTTTTTCCAAACTAAATCTTATGCAGGAATGCAAAGCAATAAAAGAGATAAACACATAGGTAATCTGGTGGGATTCCAAGGTCCCCACTACCACCATCCTACCTACGCTCTCCTCTGAGGAATCTAGCTGAACAAGCATAGAGTCTGGTCCAAGGCCTTGTTTGACTGATTAGGAGACTAAGGCTCTGAGAGGTCACAGCTCTAAAGTTAGGCAGTGACAGAGGTAGGTCTAGAGCATTCTTGATAACCAGTGAAGAATCATACAAGCCTGCCTCAATTCATAGCACAGAGTCCTGTTACTCTGTGCAAAATGATGTGTTCTGTTTTTCTGATTTGAGCCACTCCACGGAGAATCCGAGACATCCAAGCAGAAGCTGGGCAGCTCAGATTTGCTGAGCAACCATGGGCCACCATTCAGTAAATATCCCAGAGTCAAAGCCTTGATTTAGAGAATCCTGGACCACCCAAACTGGAAGGGAAAAGCATCTTAAATCCCAGGAGGAAAGGGGGTCTGGCGTGGGAACAGAAGAAGAAGAAGGAGAGCCCCTTGGTTGAAAATGCCTATGGACAGGGAGTAAGTGGCTTGGAGGACAGAATTCAGAGACTCATGGTGTTCCCGATGCACCTGCAGAGCTGTCTCAGCCTCCCTCAGGGTCCGCAAAGTTGAGTGAAAGCCACACTTAAACTATCTTCATGTCTGAAAGTTTCCTCGAAAGTCTTCTCCAAGCTCAAGCTCTCAGGTCAGAACAGAACTGAGCCACCAAGTGCCTCAAGCCAGGGCCTCCCTCGGAAGCCCCACCTAAGCAGGACGTGTGGTGATTCTGTCACTTAAAACCAGGGGCCACCCTGCAGTGTGAGGGAGAGCAGGGAGCTAGATTGCTACCTCTTCAGAGCTGGTCCCTAGCACTGAGTCACAGCTGTCTACACAGTGTCAGCGCTCCTGCTCCAACTCCTGCCATCCCTCACTCCTTGTTCAACTTTAAGGCAAGTCCCATGTGCTCCGGAGTGGTGAATGGATCAATCTCCATGAGTGTCAGTGTGTTCTTGAAGTACCAGCTCGTAGAATAGCTGTTGTTTAAACCCTGGAAGACATTGAACTGCTCCCAAGAAGATGCCTCCGTCTTAGCGCTGTTCACCCTCTGGCCTGATCTCTACCCCAAATTCCCACCAGCCTGTCAATACCTGAGTTCTGTCTATTTACTCGACTTCCCACAGTGCTGAGCTGTGAAGTAAATTAGACCCAAAATTGTTCTATGGAGAGATGAAGCAGCTCCCCTCTCCATCATGGCAGGATTTGGGGCACATGGAGAACCAAACTCTCACAGTTGTTTTAAACTTGCTGTCCTGGTGACTAGCTTGGACCAACACCAGATATGGTAAAGGAAGTTCCCAAAGGACATTTCAAGATGAGCCAGCTGTGCTCCAGAGAACATGGCTGGATTCACCTGAATGCAGAATCTCCTGGGCCAGGTTGTTCCACAATGCCTTCATGGCTAATGAATTTGCTCATGGCAGCAGTGACGGAAGCACAGAAAGTTTCAGGTCCCCAGGCAAGTATTTTCCAACATAATACCAAAGCCGGTACCTGCTCTATGGGACAGCACAGATTAAAGCACACCCCTATCATTGCTGTGAATTTTGTTGGACAACACCACTCTAGATCTTTGCTTAATCATTCATTCATCTGTCAACAAATATTTAAGTACTTAGGTAGGAACTATTGTGTTGGCTCTGTACTAAGTCCTTAGATTATAAGATATAATGGGCAGGAGGGCTTCAGAGAGGTGATGATTTACCTGATTTTTCAAGGCTGGGTGGTAGTTTTTTAGGTTGGATGCAGTTGGGGAGAAAGAAGTGCCTTACAGGAAGAAGAATTAGTGTGTACATAGACACACGTCTCCTTCCCTTTGCTTCTCTGGACACTGCCTCTGGTTGGTTCTCAGTACATATGCTGAATTCTGTTCTTAGCTACTGACACTGCTTTCCAGCTGCATGACCATGTTGGGCCTAAGTATTCTTATTGGTAGAATGGGAGTAAGAAAGACCTCATAGGATCATGTTAAGTAGCACATAA
Organism: Arctocebus calabarensis; assembly: GCA_963573935.1. Taxonomy (NCBI): domain Eukaryota; kingdom Metazoa; phylum Chordata; class Mammalia; order Primates; family Lorisidae; genus Arctocebus; species Arctocebus calabarensis. The sequence goes on along the minus strand of CAUYON010019837.1, from coordinate 4,638 downwards.
AGGGCAGCATGGTATATAGCACCACATAGGATACATTTTAGAAGTTCAGTAAATATTGGCTCACTGTTTTCCTTCATCAGATCCAGAGCTGGAGGTCCATAGGTACTGGCCTCTCCAGGTTGCTGTGCCAGGGCCTAGTGGCAGAGGGCTGTGTCTTGTGGTCGCCCATGCTTTGCCTGTGTGCCAGGCTAGAATGCTGATGTTAATTGCAGCTATTTTCAGCCCACAGTACAGCCTTCTTTTCTTTCCATTGCTTTGTTTTACAGCAGGTGGCCCTCATTACTTTGCAGTGAGGTGATGGCAGCAGGTGCCCTGGCATGTGCCATGCCATTCACAAGCCATGCGTCTCATGCCTGGGGGCTGTGGGCAAACTCCACTGGTCAGGCAGCCTGGAATAATGCTGTGGTTCACCTCCAGTCTCTTGGGATTCTGTCTGGTGACAAGGACAGGGGTGGGCTTTGGAATCAAACCCAGCATGGAGCCCCAGCTCTGCTGCTGGTCAGCAGCCTAACTGCGGGCACTTCAGCTTCCTCATCTACTAAGTGAGTCTCTTAGTCTGCTTTTTGCCTATAATAGAATATCACGGTTGTGGGAGCTGGGAAGTCTAAGATCAAAAGGCGTATCTGGCAAGGGCTTCCTGCTGGGTCACCCAAAGCAGAACATGGAAGAGCAAGAGAGAGAAAGGGGACCAAACTCATTCTTGTATAAGGAACCAACTTGCACAATAAGGGTATTAACACATTAAGGAGGACAGAGCTTCATAGGAGAATTACCTTCTCATTAGGTCTTCCAACTCTTCAACACTGTTGAGGACTCAGTTTCTAATGCATAGTTTTTGGGTGAAATCTTAAAATCATAGCAGTGGACAAAAACTCTTCAGTTCATAGGACTGTTGTGAGGAGTGATCTGATGGCTTTCAGAAGGTACCTAGTACAGTCCGGCACTTAACCTATTGGGTTTCTTTTCCTTCTGGTGCTAGAAATTCAAAAATTCTGGGGCAAAGAGGAAGCTCTTAAGAAATCACTGGGTTTATTCATCGGTTATGTATTCATTACCACTGTGCCAGGTACGTTAGATCTTTAGTCACATGTCTCCTTTGGTTCTCACCGAAGGATAATATCTCTCTAGCATCTATCTTTGTAGTATTTGCTCACTGCTATGGTTTAAAGATTTCACCCAAAAAGCATGCATTGGAAAATGAGTCCCCAACGCAACAGTGTTGGAAGTTAAGACCTAATGACTAAGTGGTTAGGCAGTGGAGACTCTGCCCTCATTAATGTGTTAATACCATTTTTGTGCAAGTTGGTTCCTTATAAAAGAATGAGTTTGGTCCCCTTTCTCTCTCTTGCCTGTGCATTTCCACCTTCTGCTTTGAGTGACTCTTGCCAGACACAGCCTTTTGATCTTGTACTTGCCATCCCCAGAACCATGAGCCAATACATTAATGTTCATTATAAATCGCCCAGTTTGTAAGAAAGATATCATTATCCTGATATGGAGGTAAGGAAAATGAGACTCAGAGAGGTATGGTTATATCTCCAAAGTCACATTGTTAATGATGACAGAGCTGGGACACCATTTTAAGCTTCCTGTCTCCAAACCCATCCCCTAAGCCCTTTGCCCGCCTAGCCCATGGCTGCTTCAGGAGGAAGGACAAGGGTGAAATGTGCATTCCACCCCTAACGTTATAGGGGAGCCAGAGACAAGCTCAAGACACAGAGAGTCACTTGTGGGAAAATACCTGGGTAGGGCCACTTCCAGCATGTTATCCAGGGATCTCTCCTAAGGCAGAATGATTGGGTAAGGTGTTTTGCCAGAGGAGTTAACAGTCAAGGAACAGCCTGGGTAACTAAAATTGGACAAATTGACTGCATGCAAATAAAATGGCCAGATGGGAACGGCTTGATCAGGAGTAAAAGCATGTGTCTTTCTCACTGCTCATCCCCTGGGCCCTCCTGCTTACCCTGGTTAGACACCTAATTGTTTCCCTCGGTCCAGGCCCCATTTCATCACCCAGAGCACAGTTTGATTATTGCCACTTTCAGCCGCCTACTGCTGATTCACTCACCCTCCTGAGTCAGCAGAACTGACTCCCCAGAGAATCCTGCCTCCGGCTCTGCTCCCAGAGCAGCTAGTGACGATGTCATGCCTGATATTTAAAGTACAGGTCCCGAGAACTCCACTTTCCCACTCTAAATATAGCATCTTTTGTCCAATTTTCACTCACTGAGTACACATCTCAGACAGCATACCCCCAGAAGCACTGCAATGGTCTGGGCTCTAATTTGTGGGGGGTGGGGTGGTGCTGGGGGGGTGCTTGAGTGAAGGTCCCCCAAAATAACTTCTCTTTGGGCAAAGACATAGGGCCAATCCTCAGGAATCAAAAATTCAGAGCAGGTAGTGGTTTCAGGGAAACACAAGGTGATCTGTCGGGCTGGGAGTTGCACCTGCAGCCTGCTTCTCATGAGAGCATCCCAAGCAATGTAAACAGAGTGAATCTATGATGGTTATCAAGTGCTTCACACTTCTCACTTCATATATATGAATATACATATACTTCACAGATACGAAACAAAAATGTATAAATACTTTCTAGGTATGAATATATCCATTCCCTTAATAACTCTGAAAAATGAAATATGGATTATTATCCCCATTTTCCAGATAAGTAAACTGAGATACAGGGTGGTAGTTGGATAGCTGTGGGGCCAGAACTAAAGCACAGAACCACGATCTCTCCATTCAGACATACTTACGGAGCACCTGCAGTGGACCAAATGGGATGCTGAGGGCCGTGGGTCTGAGCAAAAGACACAGAAATCCTTTCCTGCCATAGAGTTAGGGGACGCAATCAGCAGGGGAAGGAAACACTACATTAAGTTGGAGGATCAGGGGTAGGTCAGGGCACTGGGGCCCTGGTGGTCTTTGTTGCCTGGACACCTGCCAGTCGGGTAGGACCTCGGGGGAGGTGAAGGCTGCCCTGTCAGAGCTGGGCATTGCTCCAGGCTGCATTTCTACCCTGAGCCACAAGTTGTGCACAGGCACGCTGTCGGAGAAGATGAATGGAAGATGTGTCAGAAGCTGAGAATTCCTTGGCTTGCCCCCACCAGCAGTCAGGGTCACCTTGCCGGAGGGTGGCTTCTGAACGGCAGAAGAACAGAGGCTGAAGCCGAGCCCAGGAGCTGTCCTTCCTCGTCAGGGACCTGATCCTAGGACTCAGAAAACCCAAGGATGCCTGTGTCACCAGAAGAAAATCCCAATGAGAACCAGGAATGGAAACAGTGGGGGGAGGTTTTAATTAGCGAAGGGGACAATCAGAGGGGCAGCCCATCTTCATTAGGGGAGCAGCCGGGCCAGGCCTGGGCCCAACGACTCACTTACAGCCCTGGTTCCTTCCTTGAGGGGTCTGGCTGTGCGTTCTTCCTCTGCTCCTGTCCCCTCCCTCCTGGGCCTCTGGTCCTTCTCGTTCCCTTGATGACCACGTGCTCTGATTCACAATCCCGCCCAGTGCCCTTCAGCCCTCAGTCCATATGGGGGTTTAACCCTTTCCCCTCTGCCTCCCTACAAGCCCCGAGCTTTCTTCCCTGCTCGTTCTTCCTAGCTGGGCCCAGGTCACAGCCTGTCACCCATTTATCAATGCATTGGAACTATAACTCAGGTATTGATCTGTGTTTGTTGGTTTTTTTCCCGTAAACTCGGGCTGTAAAGGTTTCATTAGCCTGCCTCACAGTCATTACATCAAGTAATAGGAAACATCCATCTTCCTCGGGCTTCACTTCTGCACCCAATGGAGATTGGTTTGAAGAGCGTTAATCAAGCTATGAAAATCATTGGCAGCTCATTCCTTTATGATGAAAAAGCTGGTTTGCAGCCTCGCCGGGTAGCAGAGGCCTGACACCTTAGATACCTACTACGGCAATTATGGGCTGTGTGGTTTCCTGCTCAGGGAGTTATTCTTCCCCTAATGCCCGTATGCAAATCTCATTCTTTGCTTTAATGTGATTCCCTGAGTTGAGAGCAGTGAGAACAAGGCATGGATAAGGCTGGACTCCTCTGCAGAATCGTGGGCAAAAGGGAGGGCTGTCAGTTACCGCCATGGACCCCTGCCAAGGCCAGGCCTGTACAGAGGCAGGACAGGTTCACACAAACTGGGTGGTACCTGCATCAGCAGGCGAATACCACTCATGTGCCCACCTGGTCCTTCCTTCCACCCAGCTTTCCCAGGGAATTGATGCCTATAGAGATCAATGCAAAGAAGCTACTTAGGATGGGTGACAAAATGCCCAACTGTCCCTAACTCTGTGCATACGTCAGAGGTGCATGGAACAGAGTAAGTGTCTGAGGAAAGACCTCTAGAACAAGCAAAACTGGAGATTGCAAGAGGGGAGATGGGAAGCAGCCTGCAGCAGCAGGTGCTGGGGAGGTGGGGTTATCCTGGGGAAGTGGGGTGCTGGGGAGGTTGGGTGGTGCTGGGGAGGTGGGGTGCTGGGGAGGCAGGGTGGTCCTGGGGAGGTGGGGTGGTGCTGGGGAGGTGGGGGGCTGGGGAGGAGGGGAGCAGCTCTGGAGGACGGGCACACCTGAGTACGAGCGGAACTCCGGATGTCGTGTTGAGCTGGGGAAGTCGGGTGCTGGGGGGTT
>CAUYON010019834.1:0-75946 GCA_963573935.1 Arctocebus calabarensis | reverse complement strand
ACTTTTAATCTCCTAAAACAAAATAGCTTTCAACCCAGGATCCTGTATCCAGTTAAACTGAGTTTCATTTATGTTGGAGAAATTAAATACTTTAATGACATCCACATGTTGAAGAAATTTGCCATAACTAAACCACCTCTCCAGGATATTCTCAGACCTATCTTCCATAATGACCAGCGTAATCCTCCACCACAAAAGTAAACTCATTCAGAATCTTTTGATCAAATTTCAACTTCCACAATCACAAAAGGATTAAAAATGTCCACCAGACTTTCAAAAGGCTTATCAATATTCTTAATTAATGTGAATGGTTTAAATTGTCCTCTAAAGAGGCACAGGTTGGCTGACTGGATACAAAAACTCAGGCCAGATATCTACTGCATTAGAAGAATCTCATTTTACCTTTAAATATAAATATAGACTCAACGTGAAGGGATGGTTATCTATATTCCAGGCAAACGGAAAACAGAAAAAAACCGGTATTGCGATGCTATTCGCAGATACAATAGGCTTTAAATGAACCAAAATAAGGAAGGATAAGGATGGACACTTCATATTTGTTAAAGGTAACAATATGATGAAATTTCACTTATTAATATTTATGCGCCCAACCAGAATGCACCTCAATTTATAAGAAAAACTCTAACAGACATGAGCAACTTGATTTTCTCCAGTTACATAGTAGTCAGAGATTTTAACACCCCTTTCACAGTGTTGGATAAACCCTCCAAAAAGAAGCTAAGTAAAGAAATTTTAGATTTAAACTTAACCATTCAACATCTGGATTTAACAGACATCTACAGAACATTTCATCCCAACAAAACTGAATACACATTCTTCTCATCAGCCCACGGAACATACTCTAAAATCGATCACATCCTAGGTCACAAGTCTAACCTCAGCAAATTAAAAAAAATAGACATTATTCCTTGCATCTTCTCAGACCGTCATGGAATAAAAGTTGAACTCAATAACAACAGGAATCTGCATACTCATACAAAAACATGGAAGCTAAATAACCTTATGCTAAAGGATAGATGGGTCATAGATGAGATTAAGAAGGAAATTACCAAATTTTTGGAACAAAACGACAATGAAGACACGAATTATCAGAACCTCTGGAATACTGCAAAAGCAGTTGGTTCCTTGAAAAGGTCAATAAAATAGATAAACCTTTGGCTAACTTAACCAGGAAAAAAAGTAAAATCTCTAATTTCATCAATCAGAAATGGTAAAGTTGAAAGAACAACAGACCCCTCAGAAATTCAGAAAATCCTTAACAAATGTTACAAGAAACTTTACTCTCAGAAATATGAAAATCTGAAGGAAATAGACCAATACCTGGGAGCACGCCACCTACCAAGACTCAGCCAGAATGTAGTGGAAACATTGAACAGGCCTATATCAAGTTCTGAAATAGCATCAACTATAAAAAAATCTCCCTAAAAAGAAAAGCCCAGGACCAGATGGCTTCATGTCAGAATTCTACCAAACCTTTAAAGAAGAACTAGTACCTATATTACTAAATTTCTTCCAAAATATAGAAAAAGAAGGGATACTACCCAACACATTCTATGACGCAAACATCATCTTGATCCCTAAACCAGGGAGAAACCCAACAAGAAAAGAAAACTATAGACTAATATCACTAATGAATATTGATGCAAAAATATTTAACAAGATACTAACAAACAGAATCCAACAACACATCAAACAAATCATACACCATGACCAAGTAGGCTTTATCCAGGGTCTCAAAGGTGGTTCAATATACGTAAATCTATAAATGTAATTCAGCACATAAACAAATTAAAAAATAAAGACCATATGATTCTCTCAAATGATGCAGAAAAAGCTTTTGACCATATCCAGCATCCCTTCATGATCAGAACACTTAAAAAAATTGGTATCAAAGGGACATTTCTTAAACTGATAGAGGCTATTTACAGCAAACCCACAGCCAATAACATATTGAATGGAGTTCAGTTGAAACCGTTTCCACTTAGATCAGGAACCAGGCAAGGTTGCCCATTGTCTCCATTGCTCTTCAACATCATAATGGAAGTTTTAGCCATTGTAATTAAGGAAGAAAAGGAGAACAAGGGTATTCACATAGGGTCAGAAGCGATCAAACTTTCATTCTTCTCCCAGATGATATGATTGTATATCTGGAAAACACCAGGGATTCTACTACAAAACTTTTAGAAGTGATCAAGGAATACAGCAATGTCTCAGGCTACATAATCAACACCCATAAATTTGTAGCCTTTGCACATACCAACAATAGCCAAACTGAAAAAATAGTCAAGGACTCTATCCCTTTCACAGTAGTGCCAAAGAAGATGAAATATTTGGGAGTTTACCTAACAAAGGATGTGAAAGATCTCTATAAAGAGAACTATGAAACTTAAGAAAAGAAATAGCCGAAAATGTTAACAAATGGAAAAATTTACCATGCTCATGGCTAGGAAGAATCAACATTGTTATAATGTCTATACTACCCAAAGCAATATATAATTTTAATGCAATTCCTATCAAAGCTCCATTGTCATATTTAAAAAAAAAAACAAACAAAAAAACCCCAAAAAACTAATACTTCATTTTAAATGGAATCAGAAAAAAACTCGAATAGCTAAGACATTACTCAGAAATAAAAACAAACCAGGAGGAATCACGCTACCAGAACTGAGACTGTACTATAAATCAATAGTGATCAAAACAGCATGGTACTGGCACAAAAACAGAGAGGTAGATGTTTGGAACACAATAGAGAACCAAGAGATGAATCCAGCTACTTACCATTACTTGATCTTTGACAAACCAATTAAAAACATTCAGTGGGGAAAAGACTCTCTATTTAACAAATGGTGCTGTGTAAACTGGCTGGCGACCTGTAGAAGACTAAAACTGGAACCACACCTCTCACCACTAACTAAGGTAGACTCTCACCGGATTAAAGACTTGAACTTAAGACATGAAACTATCAAAATATTGGAAGAAAGTACAGGGGAAACTCTTGAAGGAATCAGCTTGGGTGAATATTTATGAGGAGGACTCCCCAGGCAATTGAAGCAGTATCAAAAATACACTACTGGGACCTGATCAAACTAAAAAGCTTCTGTACAGCTAAGAACATAGTAAGTATAGCAAGCAGACATCCCTCAGAATTGGAGAAAATATTTGCAGGTTAATGCCTCTGACAAAGGTTTAATAACCAGAATCCACAGAGAACATCCACAGAGGCATGTGCCAGCAAGAAAAGAACAAGTGATCCCATCTCAGGGTGGACAAAGGACTTGAAATGAAACTTGTCTAAAGAAGACAGGTGCACGGCCTACAGACACATGAAAAAATGCTCACCATCCTTAATCGTTAGAAACGCAAATCAAAACTACTTTGAGGTATCACCTAACTCCAGTAAGATTAGCCCACATAACAAAATCCCAAAACTAGAGATGTTGCGTGGATGTGGAGAAAAGGGAACACTTCTGCACTGCTGGTGGGAATGCACACTAATACATTCTTTTTGGAAGGATGTTTGGAGAGTACTTAGAGATCTAAAAATAGACCTGCCATTCGATCCTGTAATTCCTTTACTAGGTATATATCCAGAAGACCAAAAATCACATTATAATAAAGACATCTGTTCCAGAATGTTTATTGCAGCCCAATTCATAATTGCTAAGTCATGGATGAAGCCCAAGTGCACATCAACCCACGAATGGATTAATAAATTGTGGCACATGTATACCATGGAATACTATACAGCCTTAAAGAAAGATGGAGACTTTAACTCTTTCATGTTTACATGGATGGAGCTGGAACATAGTCTTCTTAGCAAAGTATCTCAAGAATGGAAGAAAAAGTATCCAATGTACTCAGCCCTACTATGAAGCTAATTTAAAGGTTTCATATGAAGGTTAAAACCCAACTATAGCACAAGATATGGGGAAAGGGGCAAGGAAGGGGAGGGGAGGGGGGAGTTTGGGGTGGGGGGAGGTTGGGGTGGAGGGAGGGTAATTGGTGGGGCCACACCTATGGTGCATCTTAGAAGGGTACAGGTGAAACTTACTAAATGCAGAATACAAATGTCTTCATACAATAACTAAGAAAATGACATGAAGGGTATGTTAAACAGTTTGATGAAAACATTTCAGATTGTATATGAAGCCAGTACATTGTACCCCTTGATTACACTAATGTACGCAGCTATGACTTAATAAAAAAAAAAATCTTAAAAAAAAATAACATAGCAATTTTATTTGAATTCAAAATACACAATTATGCATCCATGCATAATCTTTTCATGTAGGACCAAAGCCTTCGGGTTTATAGGGGCTTTCCAATTTCTTTGTTGCATAAATCTCACATGTAAAATATAACTTTCAATTTTTGGTTTTAATTTCATTAATGAGGAATTAAAAACTTAGATATATGTGAAAAAAAATCTTATAATCACCCACTTTTTGAACTTTTTTTTTTTTTTTTGAGATTGTGCCTCAAGCTGTCACCCTGGAGAGAGTGCTGTGGTATCACAACTCACAGCAACCTCCAATTCCTGGGCTCAAGCTAGTCTCCTGCCTCCGCCTCCCAAGTAGCTGGGACTACAGGCGCCCACCACAACGCTCGGCCATTTTTTGGTTGCAGCCGTCATTGTTGTTTGGCGGCGTCGGGCTGGATTTGAACCCGCCAGCTTAGGTGTACCTGGCTGGCGCCTTAGCCTGTTGAGCCATAGGCGCCGAGCCGAGCCTGAACTTCTTATTAATTCTAATGATTTTCTTGGCTTTTAGGATTCTAATAATTAGTTTAGTTGATTCTCTTGGCTTTTCTAGGTGGAAAATTATATAATGTATGAATTATAACTTTTAAAGTTACTTCATTATTAATATCTAGACATAATCTCCTTCTATATGTTATTTTGTGGCTAGTATATCCAATTGGGGCTGGGGGGCCTGATCAAAGGAAGTCTTCTTGACTGATGTTACTTTTTATGTTTAAGGTGAGTATCAAAGGATGTGCAGCAGGTGTAATAAGGTGGGTGGAAAATGTATTACAGACACGCCTTGAGGCAATAAGGCAACAACAAGGTAGTGTTCAATGAGTAGAAAGAAAAATGGTTGGAGCATAGTGCATAGATGAGGTTGGGAGAAGCAAGAGATGAATAGGAGAGTAAATAGGGGCTCACTCAGAAGCTGTTAGGCTCTAGGGCAGTGGTTCTCAGCCTTCCTAATGTCGTGGAAGGACACTTGTATGTGGGAGTACGAGTTCCTTTAATACAGTTCCTATGGGTCGCAACCCACAGGTTGAGAACCACTGCTCTAGGAGAAATTATTTTATTCAAAGGAATTGAAAATTTTATGAAATGTATGTTAGGCAGAATGACTCCCTAAAGATGTTCGCACCCTAATATCTAGAATATAAAAATATGGTACCTGACATGACACAAGGGACTTTTCAGATGTAGTTGAGGATATGGACCTAAAAATAGGGAGAATAACCTGGATTATTCATGTGGGCTCATTAATCACATGAGCCCTGAAAAGCAAAGAAGTTTCTCTGGCCAGAAGCAGAAGCAAGATGCAATAGAAGGGGAAGTTGGAGCAATTTAAAGAGGGAGAGAGACTGAAGGGGACCACATGGAACGTATTAAAAGGGCCACAGGAGCAAAGGCTGGCCCCTGTCTGATAACCAACAAGGAACTTGGGGGCTACAGCTACGAGAACTGAATTCAGCCAACAGCCTAAATGATCTTGTAAGTGGATTCTTCTCTAGGGCTTCTTGAAAGGAGCATGACTCTGCTGACTCTGTGATTTTGGCCTTGTGAGACCCTAGGCAGAAGATCCAGCTTAGTCACACTTTGACCTTTAGAACCCTTGAGATAAATCTGTGTTGTTCTAAATTGCTAAGTGTGTTACACTTTGCTACAGCAGCAGTATAAAGCTAATAGAAAGGGGTGTAAGCAGGAAAGTAACATCATTAGATTTTGTGTTATTAGAAGACTTCTTGTGCTATGTGGAAAATGGATTTGGAGCATGTAAATTTGAAGACACAGAAACTTGTATGTGGGAATATAGTTATAACATAGACCAGGCTAGTGATTGTGGGAAGGGGATATGATTTGAGATTTATTTAGAGGTTAGACTTGTCAGAACTTGGTCATTGACTGAATGTCAGGAATTGGGGTGGGGAAGGAAGGATGACTACTGATTTTTGGCTCAGCTGCTGGGTGATGATGACTCACCCCCTTGAAATGGGTTGAGCAGGTTGGAAGATGCCATATCATGACAGTGGTAACTCTGGGTTGTTCTTCATTGAGAATTCTCTTTATAGATACTTTATTTTAAGGTAGAGTATATCGATAAGATGAGTACTTCATTTTTTAAGAACTAAATTGTTTGTTTTGTTTTTAGGTCATGTAGGAAATCGTAAATCATGCGAAGATGGGACTCTTGGTATTTGTGCGCAATCTGCTGCTAGCCCTCTGCCTCTTTCTGGTACTGGGATTTTTGTATTATTCTGCATGGAAGCTGCACTTACTTCAGTGGGAGGACTCCAGTAAGTATGGTCACTCTGCCTACCCCAAGAAAAGCAGGTCAAGTACTGGTTGTTCACGTGGCTGCAGAGCTCTCATATTCTTCACAGTTGGGTAATGAGTGTAAACTGAATGTTGCTGGGACTTAGGTTTAGAAATCGCTTACCATCTTTATTGGTAGAGACTGAGACTCTGATAAACTGCATGCCATGGCAAATCCCAATTTTTTTAATGAATCCAGTGAGATTGTGTTGTTCTTCAATAAAAACACAAACTGTACCCATACTTCTAGTACTTGAGTGCTTTTTGTTCTTTTTATTTACTACAGTGTATTGCCATTCTCTTTTGACATTTATTGCCTTAGGGTTTGGCATTGAAGTTGATTTTCTTCTGCCATTAAAACATTCATCTTTACCTTTTCCTTGAATTTTCAATTTAATATTGTCTTTGTTTTGTTTTTCCTAAAGAAACTTTGTCTATTTAGTCTCTTTAGCCTTTGCTGATATTGAACTTGCACCTGTCTAAAATAATGACTTCTTTTTCCTGCTCAGTAACTCCTAATCCCTTCACTTCCATTGTGCACTTGATCTCTCACGTTTTGCAGTGTTTTCAACATTGCTGGAGCCCCTCTGACTTGGTTTTGATCCACCCAGTGTTGCCTGTGTTTTTATTATAGGCTTACATTGTAGATCAGCATCAACCTTAGCACATTCTTTTCTTGGCTATAGCTTGATATCACATAGTGACCATAAGTAGTTTTCTTTTGTCTGATGGTTATTTGAGCTTAGTGCAGGTGGCGCCTGTGACTCAGTGGTAGGGCGCTGGCCTCATATACCAAGAGTGGTGGGTTCAGACCCACCCAGCCCCGGCCAAACTGCAACAAAAAAAATAGCCAGGCATTGTGGCGGGTGCTGGTAGTCCCAGCTAATTGGGAGACTGAGGCAAGAGAGAATCATCTAAGCCCAAGAGCTGGAGGTTGCTATGAACTGTGACGCCCTGGCACTCTACCAAGGGCGATAAAGTGAGACTCTGTCTCTAAAAAAAAGGGGAATGAGGCTTGGCGCCTGTGGTTCAAGCCGCTAAGGCGTCAGCCACGTACACCTGAGCTGGTGGGTTCAAATCCAGCCTGGGCCTGCCAAACAACAATGATGGTTGCAACCAAAAAAAAAAAAAAAATGGCTGGGCGTTGTGGTGGACGCCTGTAGTCCCCGCTACTTGGGAGGCAGAGGTAAGAGACTCACTTGAGCCCAGGAATTGGAGGTTGCTGTGAGCTGTGATGCCACGGCACTCTCTCCAGGGTGACAACTTGAGGCTCTGTCTCCAAAAAAAAAAAAAAAAAAAAGGGAATGAAATAAAGACATTTTAGATAAAGCAAAGTCAGGAAAATTTATTGCTAGCAGGACTGCATTACAACAAATGCAAAAGGATATCCTTCAGGCCAGAGGAGAGTGATCCCAAATGGAACCTGGGATATATAGGAACAATGAAGATCAGTGGAAGGGTAAATAGTGGGCACGTATGAAAGACTCTCTTTCCTTTCTTCTTATAATTTGCTTAAAAGATAACTGTATGAAGCAAAAATAACCCTGTAAAGTGAGGTTTTAAATATATATGGAAGTAGGAGATACCACAACACACACAGAGATGGGGGATGGAGTGAATGGAATTTTACCATTACTTGTAAAGTTATTTTTTTTTTATTTTTTTTGTAGAGACAGAGTCTTACTTTATTGCCCTGGGTAGAGTGCGGTGGCGTCACACTGCTCACAGCAACCTCCAGCTCTTGGGCTTAAGCGATTCTCTTGCCTCAGCTTCCCTAGTAGCTGGAACTACAGGCGCCCGCCACGGCGCCTGGCTATTTTTTTGTTTTGCAGTTCGGCCGAGGCCGGGCTTGAACCCGCCACCTTCGGTATATGGGGCCGGTGCCCGACTCGCTGAGCCACAGGAGCCGCCCGGGATTTCAAATTTTTGATTTGGGATGCCTAACCAGTAAGTACAGTGTAAATATTCCAAAATAATAAGACGAAAAGAAAAGAAAACTAAAATCTAAAATACTTCTGGTCTGAGTTAAAGGATACTCAACCAGCATGGCACTGTGTAGTATTTATGTGAGTATTTACTCTGCTTAATGGTTTAGACACTTGGAAACAAGAAGCCCAGAGAATTATAGGCTAATCCCAGCTCTCTGCCCTGTCACAACCTTCCTGAGACATATTCAAACCTGATTTTCTCCTATAAATTATCTGCTTTCATGGGGAGGCAGGTAGAAGTGACAGAAGGGGATAAATAATAGAAAATAAAAATAGTGGGGAAAATTACATTTAAAAAATTTCATTCTCCTGAACTCCTTGGGAAGGAAAAAAAACTTCATTTCCTCCATAAAATAAATTAGATCTATATCTTTGGTCTGGAGTGTCAATAGTGGACCCAAAGATGGCAACTGCAGCCAGAGTTTCTCTGTTGCCCGCATTAAATGTACAATCCATCTTTTTGAAAGATGCATACTATTCCACGGCATACATATACTATGGTTTATTAATCCTCTCCTGGGGCGAAGGACACTTGGGCTTACATGGATGGAACTGGACCGTATTCTTAGTAAAGTATCTTAAGAATGGAGGGAAAAGCATCCAATGTAGTCAGTACTATTACAAAACCAATATATAATCACCCACACTTTCCTATGAAAGATAAACCACAACTATGGCCCAGGATGAAGAAGGGAATCTGAGGGTGAGGGAGGGTAAAGGGTGGGCCTCACTGATGGTGCATATTGCAAGGGCACATGTCAAATCTATTAAGAGTGGAGTATACATGTCTTAACACAATAACTAAGTAAGTGAGGTGAAGGCTGTGTTAACCAGTTTGATGTTAGCATTCCAAATTGTATATAAAATCAGCACCTTGTACCCCATAAATGCATTAATGTACACAGTTATGATTTAATAAAAAATTAAGAAAAAAACTAAATGTACCATCCTCTGCCCCTGTGAACTCTGAGAGCTCCCAGTCCTCTCTCTCAGGTGGAACCAGGCACAGCACCCACCACACAAGTAAAACTGCTCTCAAGGCCTCGCAAGGCACATCTGCAAATCTGCAAATGAGGCTTTGATCGGCCCTCCTGTAAATGCCCATAAAGAAGGCCTGTTCAAAGCACATGGGATGGCGGAGTAGGACCGGGTGGGAGCGGGAAGACAGGCGGCTGTGGGCCCGGCCTCGGCACAGGGCCTCTGCGAGGACACCTGAGGAGGCGACTGTTTTCTTATCCTAACTGGCTCCCTCCTGGTGTAAAGGCCTTGTACAAATCCCACCTGCGCTTCTAAGCTCCTTTATTCCTGCAGCCTCACGCAGTGTCGGGAGAAAAAGCAACTGCCGTGTAAAGGAAGCAGCAAGGCAGAGGGAAGAGAGGGCCGAGCCGCGGCCTTTGGGGAGGCATTAGAGATGCCAGGGAGCGCCGGCAGGGCCCAGCATCACCCTCTCAGTCCTTGTCACTCCTCCGTCCTCCCTTCACCCAGACGCAGAGACTGTGTTCAGTGGAGAAGCCTGAGGCTCCGCACGTGATTTGCTACCTGTGATTTGAGGGCAGACTAAAGGCCATACCCCTCAAAATAGCTCTCCTGCAGCCTGCCAGAGTCCAGCCTTGAGCAGGCATCGCCCTGGGAGGACGGGTCTGTTTCCACGGTTCCTGTTAAAGGACAGATGGGCACAGTCCCCTACGTATGTGCACGGACATGTCTGTGTACATATGAACATGTATGTGTGTGCGTGCTCAGATGAGGAAAACAAATAGTACACGGGAATCGCTTCTGCCTTCCAGAAGCTCACATCCTACTTAACAGCAGAACGCATCTTCCTATGTGATAGGCATTTTCATTTATAAAGTACAGCTGTTGTACTTTAAGATGCAGTTTGTAGTATGATAAAAAGAGGTCTGGATTTAGAATCCGAAGATGTAAGTCTATATTTTGGTTTTACTTACTAATGTCTCCTCCTGATTAATTTAGTAATAGCTGAAGATTTCGCTAATAGCTAAGTGAAATAACCAGGAATGAGTAAGTGATAACTAACAATTGCATTTATGACTATCTGTGCAAACCTGGACAACTCGCTTAATTTCCCTAAACCAGGTAAAGGAATCCCTGGAAGAAAACAGAAACTCAATAAATGTTAAGTTATTTTTGTTGTTTAGTATTGTTATGAGTATTGGTGTTACGGTCGTGATTGTTATTATGTGGAGATAGGAAGACATCCTACACAAAGCATTCCACCACCACCCACCTGCCCCAACATCTGTTAATTGTCATTTATCACGTGATAATACCTTCCTAACTGGATTCTGTATTTCCACTTCTTTTCCTTCCAATCTATGCTGCATACTCTTTCCAAAGTTACATTTACAAAATAGAGATTTTTTTCACCATGCCAGTCCCCATGTTGAAAACCTCAAAAACTCTCCTGCACCTAAAGAAGGAATTCTGACCTCGGCAAAGTTACTTAGTCTCTACGCGGGAGGAGAAGCAAGAAGACAGGGTCGTATCTATCTAAGTTTAGGTTTCCACTTAAAACTTCGAAGGTTTTTACTGTTAATACTCTGTAGAAAAAGACATTTACCAAAATATGCTGAAGACTAATGTCACCCCCTGAGTCAATGTTTATGTATTGAGCACCAAATTGGAGCTGTATCAACGCAGGTGACAAACGGTGTCCTGTCTTCATGGAACACACGTTCTTTGGGGAAAGAGAGATGTAGTCAGATAAGGTGATGGTGAATGATCATAAGCTCCAACCCGAGGGCTCAGAATCCTTCTGAAGGCGGAGATCCCGGCACTGCCAAGGAACCCAGGCCCTGGCCCACGTGCACTCACGTGATGAGATCCAGTTGTCCCATTCTGCCATCATTAGTATTCCTTTCTCCTGTGGAATTAGCTTTGCGGTGCTGAGCCAGTTGTGATTCTCTGAGGCATAGCTGTACATTTCTGTGCCTCTGTGTGTGTGTTGGCAGAAATGCACTTTTGGAAGTGGGAACACCAGCCAAATCAGAGCCATCTGGGTCCTTAGAGCAGTTCCTTATGAAGACAGCTTATTCCTGACTTCCTAAACCAGCTAAATCACTCTCCCTTTTTCTTTCTCCTCAAACGCCCTGAGGCCTGTGCCTCTGGCCATAGTTTCTTAAAGCTGCCCTTCTTTCAACTGTCTTGAAAAGTCACTCCAGGCTGCAGCAGCACCATTCATAATGCCAAAGATTTCCACCGGCTCCTGCTTGCAGGGAGAGTGGTGTGCCTGCACTGCTCCAGCTGGTGAGGTCTGGGATTACCATGCCAACTCACAGCGTGTCTGGCAGGACTCGAGGCTCCGCCCGCCTGCGTGCTTACAAGTGCTTCCCTCAAGTCTTCCTCCTGCCTTGCTTCATTTATCTACATGACTGGAGCCTCCCTTTAACGTACGCTAACCAGGTGAGCTGATGCAATGGCACCTGGTTTCCCTGGACAGCCTCCTCCCTCAGCCCTGAACACAGCATTGCCTTCTTTCCCTGGTCCCCAGAAACTTGGGTGACTGTGGTGCATGAACTAACCAACTATGATCACCTTGTCAGGGTCTGGGTAGTGCTTAGAGTCTGCAGATCCAAAGCTGGTTCCTCATGTGACTGATGGAAACAAGAGGAGTCTTCAGAAAGTTCATGGGAAATATGTGTCTTGGAAACACAATGCACAGGTTTCAGATTTTGGGGGGCACCAAAATAAGTTCATGTTAACTTGTTACAGGCTCTAGTTCGAGGCACTAAGAAAGGCAAGGCATCGGTTTGAAAAGAGCCCCGATCAGAGCAACATGAATTCTCCTAAAATGGAAGCAAGAAAAAACAGCAGATTTATGGCGAAGTTTGGGTGGAAAATGGTGAAATCATTGATGATGCTTCATGAGAAGTGTGTGGAGACAATGCACCAAAGAAATCAGCAGTTTACAAAAGGACACTTGCTAAGGGTGGAAGTGATGTTGGCCCACAGTGGCTAACTTGTCTCCATCAATCTTTAAAGAAAAAATTAATCTTGTTTTTTCCCCTAAATTGCAGAGGACAATTGATAGCAGAAACAAAATCCTAAACCACAGACATCTCAATTGGTTGAGTTTACACAATTCTGAATGATAAGCTGAAGTATAGCCATCTTTGGATTCAATGGTGCCAAAACTGTTGCAGCCATAACAACTGCAGACAGAAACGGATATATCATAGAAATTTTAAACAGTGGGACCAAGCTCAGGAAGTATTTCTTTGAAGAAGTTTTACAGGAGATAAAACCTGGCCGTATCAGTACGATTCTGAGGACAAAGCACAATCAAAGGAATGACTACCAAGTGGTGGGAGGGGTTTCATCAAAGCAAAAAGGACAAAGGTCATGCCAATGTTTTGGGGGATGCTCAAGGCACTTTGCTTGTTGACTTCGTAGAGAGTCAAAGAATGGTAACATCTGCTTATTATGAGAGTATTTTGAGACAGTTTGAGAGGATGCCCAGGAAGGCTCCACCAGAGAATCAGTCCTTCACCACGACGATGCCGCCACTCATTTCTCCACTGAACCAGGAGGATTTTGTGAGAATTTTAATAGAAAACCATTAGGCAGGTGGTTCGTGTGGCTCAGAGAGTAGGTTACCGGCCCCATATACTGAGGGTCGGGGGTTAAACCTGGTCCAGGCCAAACTGCAACAAAAAAATGGCGGGGCGTTCTGGCGGTGCCTGTAGTCCCAGCTATGCGGGAGGCTGAGGCAAGAGAATCGCCTAAGCCCAGGAGTTGGAGGTTGCTGTGAGCTGTGACACCACGGCACTCTACCGAGGGCAATAAAGTGAGACTCTGTCTCTACAAAAAAAAAAAAAAAAAATAGAAAACCATTAGGCATTCTCCTTAAAGTTCTGATTTGACTTCTGCTACCTTCTTTTTGTTTACTGACCTTAAAAAAAATTCTTTAAAGGACACCCATTTTTCTTCAGTTAATAATGTACAAAAAGACCTGCATTCACATGATTAAACTCTCAGGACCCTCAGTTCTTTATGGACGGGCTAAAGGGCCCTAAATCATCATGTATTAACCTTGATGGAGCTCATGTTGAGAAATGCTATTTATGTTTGTTCTTTATTTTTATATTTTAGTTTTGTTTTCCAAAAGCTTTTTAAAGTCTTCTAGTATTTATCTTGCTAGGCATTTTACACATACTGCTGAGTTTAACTTTTGAACTATCCCTATAAAATAACTGTTAATTATTTGCATTTTATTGATGGTGACTCTGAGGTTTGATGCAATTTAATAATTGTTCCAAAGTAACATCACTGGTAGGATGTTACTGAAAGGAGTGGAATTGAAAACCACATTAACATGATGGGACCAGGTGTGATGGCTCACGCCTGTAATCTCAGCATTTTGGAAGGCCAAGGTGGGAGGGCCATTTGAGGGTAGTAGGTTGAGACCAGCCTTGGCAACATAGTGAGAACTTGTCTCTACAAAAATTATTAAAATTAGCTGGGCGTGGTGTGGTGCACTTCTGGTTCCAGCTACTTGGGAGGCTGAGGCAGGAGGATTCCCTTATGCCCAGGGAGTTTGAGGCTGAAGTAAACTATGATGAGGTGACTGCATTCCAGCCCAGGCAATTGAGCAAGACTCTGTCTGTTTGTCTATCTGTCTATCATCTATCATATATACGTACATACATATATACATATATGAGGTCTGTTTTAATATCTTTTATCTCCTTGAAACAAATCTGATCTGTCAGTTCTTTCCTTAGATATTAATTTCTCTATTGCCAAAAGTTTTTAAAAATGCAAAATTCCACATCCTGTCATTTAAATAAAAAAAATGTTTTCAATCTACCTCTCTAATTTTTATTTCACTGCTATATTGCCTCCCCATGCTAAAAATTCATTATTGCCGATTTTGTGAGTATAGGGGGAGTATCCCCAACTGGCCCTTTCCTGAAACTGTCCTCCTCTGAATGCACTTGTTCACTGCTTCTGTATCTACTTGTGTAAGTCTATGTCATCATCTTCTAAGTCTCAACTCAAAATTCAATTCTTCTTACAGCTTAGCTGGTCCTTCTACCAGCCCCTAATTGAGATGAGGTAGAAATGACACGATGTGGAGACAATGGGGACTGGGTTCAGTTCCAGGCAGCAGCGACAATATGAACTTGATAGAACAGAGTTGCTCTGAGCTGTTGAGTGTTTCAAACTGGGAAATCCTTAATCTATCGTTTCAGGTATTTCTAATGGCAAAAAGAGCTGGGCTTGTATTAGACCCAATACAAGAGATTATACTTGGAAGGAGTATAAAAAATGAAATGTGCTTCATTTTATAATATAGGAAAATATAGACCACTGAACAATGACCGCTGGACAAAATTACCTATTATATAACGCTGGCACATGTTTCACTATTTTGGCAACTGGGTTCTTTACGACGAGGTTCCAAAACACAATTCGGTCCTGAAGAATTCTGAGAAAGTCATCTGAGACAATTATTTAGTTTAGAAAGGGATGACCAGTGTATGGCATTTGTCACCCTCGGCACTCACACTACACTTGTCACAACCTTGTGCTGCGGTATTTGTGCTCGTGCCTGGTCTTTGGGGTCCACGTCCTAACTTGAACTTCGTAGTAGAATGTCACAGGGCCCACCAGAGAAAGCCCGTGGGGTTCACACTGGTGATGCTCCTTGGGTGATGCTATAAGTTAGGTGAGGACATGGGCCTGGGAGTCAGCTGATCTGGGGCTTGCTCGGACTTTATTTCTGGTGGCAAAAACTCCACAACCCAATGATATCCATTTTATAGAATTATTGTGAAGATAAGTAGGATGAGGCTTATGAATGCAATTTTGGTATCTTCCACATAGTTGGGGAACTGTTAAAATCGCTGTTATTTTAACTGTAACAGGATAAACATTTTAACCTGTCATTGACATGTTTTTTCAACATACCCTCAAGTGAATTCTGTTATTGCCTTCCCAATTGTTCCATTTTCCAGTCTTCCAGAAAGGATCACGTTTCTGGGTGTGTTCCAATGGAAAAGTAGGAGAGGAAGAGAAATGGAGGAAAAACCAATGGCACGGGCACCGGGATGGGGGAGGAGAGGTCTAATCGTGGCAGCAGGAACTGGTGGAAGTCGATGGAGAAGAGAAGATGGGATTATTTTGTGGCCTTTGTATCTCTTAGTAGTTGTAAGAATGGCCATCATCCATATATTCCCTTTCAAAGATCTTGAGCTGTTTTGAAATTACTTCTGTGGCTGACTGGAGACAGGAATTTGCAGGTTGCATGTTTTTAAACATTGCATATATGTGACCAATGATAAATTCTTCAGTCACCATAAGGAGGTAATGAATACATGAACACAAAGAAAAAAACTAAGGCGGTGTTCATCCTCTGAAATAAATGCTTCCCTATGGGCATACAGGTCCACAGAAGGCGGCCAGCTCCACCGTGCTGGCCAGACTGAGTTGGGGTCTCTGCAGACCAGTGCGAAGGACAAAGGGCAGAAACGGCCCTGAGGGTTCCAGCGTGTGGGAGAGCTATCCATTGGTCAAGGTTTTGATCTACCTTTTGAGCGCCTACATTTTTAATCTTTAAAAGTAAAGCCTGCTGATCCTGGACCATTCAGTAAGCTCTTAGGGTATAAAATATATAAAGTAGAAAATGATGGACACATGAATAGTGGGCGTATATTTTAGTGTCCTGAGAATTCTAGAGTTCTTTGTTTTGTTTTCTTAATTTAAAGCCATCAACATTCTACAGAAATCCCAGGACTCGTGTGAAATGATTGAACAAATATTTACTAATAATATTTATGCACTCCTAATAATCGCACAGCAAAGCGCTTTGTTACGCTGAATCCTTCAAAGTTGTGTGATTGGTCATATTACCATCCTCATTTAAAGATCAAGAAACTCAGGCTCTAAAAAAAAGGGGATTATTCTCCATAAATCAAAGAGCTGGTCAATGATAGAGTATCAGATTCCAGATCATGGTTTTTGAACCACATAGTGTTGAAATGGTAACTGATTTTTAGTGTAAATGTTCTGAAGAAAATCCATGAGATTTGCTACAAGATCGGACAATTCATTTGCAGGGCTTGGTGCAAAATGAAGATGTGGGGCTCCTGGTTCCTAAATTATTGAGAATTTCAAGATGACAGCAACAGAGCATTGAACCGAGCTGGAGTGCCTTCCAAGTGCCGGGCCGTGTGTGGCCACAGGGGTTACACACCCATGAAGCCAGCTCTGGTTTGCTGATTCCGTCATCCAAAATTTATCCTATGGGCTTAACTTCCTCAAAGAAAAGATTCCTAATTATGAAGTTTGGTCCTTTTTATTTAATCTCCTTAATTTTCTTTTTAGTGATTTGATTTGCATCCTTAAATTGGAGGAAACAGGCCTTACCCAAATGGCAGAGTGAGAGAAATTGGACCTGGTCTTACCAGGCGGAGAAAGCCAGGCTTGTGAAATAATGACATTTATTTGAGCTTCAGTGTAACAAGCCCTTATGTAAGCTTTTCCTTTTGTAAAAGAACAGAAATAAAACAAAAGGAAAAACTAAGAGAAAGGAAAATTGCAACCCCTTTCTGACAAGGAGGATCGGCCACACTGAACTCTGCAGAATAAAAATGACGCCTTTGGTGCCTAAGCTGGCCTTGGCCCTGGGACGGAACAGTAGCCACCCACAAAACATACCCACAGCCCCGTGACGGCCGTGCTGGTTGCTGAGGTGTGGCCTCTGAGGCTGCTGTGAGCATCACGTAGACATGATCTCCAGTGCACAGCTGGCTGATGTGTTGACGAAACTGTGTCTTCTGTTGTTCATGTACATTACAGGTACTTTCCCTGAGTGCCTCACACTGGGACAGCTAGAAGTTACACTACAAAGTTTAAGGGGTACGTGTGTAATCTACTGCTCCTCAACACTATTGGCATTAAAGTGCTGGCTGCTGCCACACCATAGGACCCTCCCTACCTGGTTCATCAGAAGTAGGGCTGGTTGCTGAATCATGTCCTCCAGCCTCCGCTTTCCCAAAGCATTCTAGAATCTCAGCGTCTAGCCAGCCCGAAAAGTCCGCAGGAGCCATTAGGGCATAAATCATAATACAGAAAGCATCACTAAAATCAATAGGATTTGGCAGGTCTTATCATATATCAAAGAATGCAGAAAATAGGAGAGAAGTAGCGGTCACCCTCTGTGACTTTACACCATCGTTCACTCACCTGTCACTCAAGCTAGTCTCGGAGTCAGGAAATATTCTTGCCCTATTCCTGGAGTGACCGTATATTACGGGTTTTCTGGGGCAGCCTCAATCTCAAATATTCTGTCCCATTGTCCCCATAAGTGTACTTGGTCTTGTCAGGCCATGTGACCTGATTTGGGGGCTGAGGAAATATGTTCTCTGTGCTGGGTTCTCGTCATATCCACAGTGAAATTGAGCTGTGTGGCCTCATGTGAATTTCTTAAACCTAGTTCAGCCTCCAAATGCCTTCTCTGGAAAATGTCAAAAAAGCAAGAGGCTGACTAAGTTCATTACACCTCTTTCTTTTTTTTTTTTTTAAACACCAGAAGATATTTTAAAGTATCTTATATGGAGTGCAGTGTGTCATACTGATGAAAGTGGAGATATTCTGGTTCAAGTGTGTGACTCACACAGGCAAGCCGCTGAGACAGGTGTCTTCTGAAGCATCTCCTTTGAAAGCTCAGCTTCTGAAACATGCAGCTTGGGCATTTTGGATTGATGATATCTAAATCCCCTTCCAGTCCTAACAAATGACATAAGGTTCTTCCAGGGGTGCTGACTTTGAGTTCAGAGGAGTGGGGTGCTCAGGGATGGGCGAAGCTGGAGCGAAACACATAGTAACAGGCCAGGCCTTTGTTTCCAAGGGGCTTGCATATACACTTACTGATCCTCTGCTGGTCTGTTTTGCAGAACATTGAATCACTAGAGCACCGACTTGTAATTTACCTGAAGAGAAACGCTGGGTGAGCTCATGGAAATTCTTGTGTTCAGAGGTAAAAAGAGCTGAGGTCTAGGAGGGTTTCTGCCAAAAATGAGCTTGGCAAGTCATTTAACCTGCCTGAATTTCTATTTTTACAACTATAAAATCGTTTATTTATAATAGATGATCAGAGAGGTCTCTCCACCTTAAACTCAAAAATTACAATAAACATGTACAAAATCTTGCTAAGAGATCCTCCTTGTTTGTAACCCTTGGGAGGATGGTGGGAGCAAAGTGGGTCCGTCCTCTTTCTCCCCTTATCTCAGCCCAACTCGCAGCGCTGGCCCCTTTCTTTGCACATTCTGACCGCGCTGGTCTGAGGTTCAAGGGACACAGGCAGCAGTTCCACAGCATGGGTGGAAGGGACTCTCTCGTACTTGGTGGAAAGGCAAAGAGGTTACAGGGTGTGAGCCAGGCAAATGTGGGCTCCACTGTTCTTCACCTGCCTTCTCCACTGTTCTTCAGAACTTGGGTAGGACTGAGGATCTGTCAGATCCTTCCTACCCTGTAATCCTATTTACAGGGTTCACATCCCAGGGAAAGGTAATTTAGAAATATAGGGACGATCTCTAAAACAGATTCAGGAGCATTGCGTTTTGCACACACATCAGCGGAAACCACTGGAAATCCCAGTCTTAATAGCACTTGCTGTAGTCGGTGACTGTTAATTCTGGGTTGTCTGGAGCGTCTGAGGCTCGGTCTCCACGGAGCACAACAGCCTCAGGTTGACTCAGCCCAGTTCCCTCCTGCTCCCCAGCCCTGTCGCGCGGGTACAGAGGATTCCTGAACAGCAGACATGTGTCACTAACAGACCACTCTGCAGACAGTTCTGGTTCTTGCTAATGAACAAGAGGATCTGAGAAGCAAATGTGGGACTCAGACATGGAGTGTGTGACTGAAGGACTTGTCTCCCCGAGGCTCCGGGATCACAGGTGAGATTCCTCATGGCCCAATGTGGCATTTGTGCCTACAAGACATGGGCTCATGCACGTGTGGTAGTTTTTAAAAGTCCCTCTAAATACTCGGAGGCCCCTAACAACTTCTTAGTGTGGCTATGATATTGCCCAACAGAGAAGATTTAAACAGATTCTCTCAGTCATGAATGTGCATATGAGTCACCTGCAGGACCTTGATAAATAATGTGATAAACTTTATAAATTGAGATTATGACTCGGTGGATCTGAGGGACCAAGACGTTCATTTCTAACACACGCGGATGTGAGGCTGATGTTCCTGTTATGTAAACCCCACTTGGAGCGGAAAGTCCCCCGATTCTACATTACCCATTCTAAGATGACCGTTAGTAAAAGTATTTCGATGTGTAAGCTCTGTAGCGAGACTGCTCGGCCTCGAGTCTTAGATCTTCCATTCACCTTCAATGTGACCTTGAGCAAGCTGCCAGCTTCCCTGGGTTTTCATTTCTCGGGTTGTCATACGGAACATGTGAGCGTGTGAGATGTGTGGCTCCGCCTGGCTCACGTGAGGGCTGGGTAACATTACACGTTGTCATTCCAGGGTAGAATTTTTAAGCTTCCAACAAAACAGCAGGAGGTATTAGGAGGTGTCTGGGACCCGCAGTTGTAAAATACGGTTTATTTATGCTGCTTTATTCAGGAAATGATTTAAGGCAGCTGGTCGTTAATTGCTTTCCTCAAGTATCCACTCCCATAACAGCTGGCCTGATACAAATCTATAAATATAGAGCAGAAAGCAGCGAGGAACGTGCATACCCCCAAAGATGGTCAAATCCCAGGTAAACATTAAACTGTTAATATTATCGACTGGCTGATCTTAAAGTCAGGTGTATTGATTAGAGAGTTAACTCAGTGCATTTAGCTTATTTTCCAAAATGTTTCATCGTTTACATTCCAATTAGGGTTAAGATTTGATATTGAGTTTGGTTTCAGGATAAACTGAAAAACAGACTGCCTATGAGTATTTTCTGTTCCAGCCACTTAATTTTCTTATTGTCCAGATCACACGATGAACGCTAGCAAGATTCGGTTATGTACTTAATAGTAAAGAATTCCTAAGGGGGGAGTCCTGGACGGAGGTGCCGGAGGACCCTGACAGTGTTGCGTCTGGAAAGTTAGGATGTGGGTCGCAGCACCTAGGGTGTCTCTGGGAAGTGCTGTCTACGAACAGGGTTTCTGTGCAAGTGAAATGTTATGACTGAGCTTTCCCTGAACAAATATATAATTTATTGGGGACCGCAGGACCTGGAGGCTCAAGCATGAATCCAGGAGCACTAAATCCCTTTACCCATCCTGAATACTGATCTAAGACACAGTTACTTTTAAATCATTTCATCTCCCGAGTTCCCCATGTGCAAAGGAAGGAATAAAGGTGCCCATCTCACCTCAGCAGAACTCTGGTACAAATTAATTACAGCTCATAAAGGGTTGCAGAGGACTGTCACCAAAGCACAGGTACGACACGGCGATGTTTACACCATACACATGCCCCGGTAGGGACGGAAGTAAATGCTGTTGAAAACTGATGATAAATACCGGGAGGCAAAGTATTTGCTGCAGGTGTGGGAAGGGTGGCACACTGGGGAGGTGAGGGACAGTCTAGCACAGCAAGGAGAACGGCACGTCAGGGACGCTATTTGCCAGGGTCTGTCATCCAAAGTGGTAGAATTAAATACACGGACCATACATTGTTTTTGATCCATTCATTTCCTTTGCAGAACTTCATGAGTTCCAGCCATGGCCGCACACTAACTGTCGTAAACACCAAATCACGTGAGACACTCGAGTGCCTTTTATTTCAAGAACCCTGCAGGCTGGGGGTGAAGACAGCACGTGAAATAGTGATCCCAGCAAGGCAGGCCCATTGTGGTGGAGCTTGGTAGAGGAAGGTGCCCTGAGGCAAAGGAGAGGTGCACCTGTTCTAATCAGACTCGGGTTGAATGCAAGATTTCTGCAAATGGCATTGGAAGCAAATTGGAGCATGAATCATAGTTTTCCAGTCAGAGTGAACTCCAGGTATGAAAAATCTCCGAACTAACCAAGCCCAGTAACAACAGGCTGGCTGTAGGTTCTACCTACATAAGCTTTTAAATGTATGAAAGTTCTCTCTTGATTAAAGGTGATTAATATTTGACTGGACAGTCCTTCATGAGGGACACAATGGGAGGCCATGTGGGTGTTGGGGTTGCAGAGTCTTCCGCTGACACATGCTGTGATGCCCCCGTAGGTCCTGTGTCTGCCTCTTCTCCCCTTGGGGACATTGGTCACCCCTGTCAGAGTCCTAAAGGAGGTTTAAAAACCACGGCATAGTGCTCAAGAAAATCTTGCCCTAACAAAGAAATGGGCCATGGACTATGTGTTTGAATATACACTCTCCCGTCCTCAGCTTGGCCTAGCTCAGAGCTCTTCTGCTTCTCTTTGACTACCCAAGACCTTTCCCAGCCTCCCAGCTTGGACGCGTCTCACTGATGCCTACCACAACCTTACCGCATCAGCAAACGAGTCTACATACCCAAGTGTTTTCTTCTGACGATAGACAATTTGCTGATTTAGTGATAAATTATGGTGTTAGCAAATGATGACCACCCCATGCTCTACCCCTTTATGGAGGTACATGGGCTTTGTTTTTCAGATGGTGAGTATCCCCTCAAAGAAGTGGAAACATGGGATTTGAAGCTCTAGACATTTTTTTATGAGGAAGGTGATATAAATGATACCCTGAGGGTAGCCACCCCTGTCTGTTGAAGGTGGGCTCTGCTGTGTGCATGGAGGCTGTGGCTGCCGCAGGTGCAAGGGTGCTCAAGAACAACAGCCCTGGACCCCCACATTGCAGCTGCCGGTGGGTGTTTTCAGTCTTAAATATCTGTCCAATCTGGAGCTCACATGCCATTTGGGAGGAGGAGGAAAAGGGAGTGTTCAAGGATGAGGGGAAAAGGGAGGGCAGAAAGCAAGACAGAGACAGGCCAGGAGAAGAACTAATAACAGAGAAAAGAGATATTTGGAAAGGTTAAGAAGTTGCCTCACTACCTAGAAAGGAAGGGGAGGAAATATAAAGCTGATCCCGTTGTTTGCAAATGCCAGAAAACTAATATCACCTGAACCAGTGGAAGTGCAGACGTAAGGCAGGGATGAGGGGGGAAGAAAGGAGTAAGGAATGGAGGAACAGAGAAAGATAGAAGGAAAAAGAGAGAGAGAGAACGGACAGAACTTCTCCCACCAAATCCCAAATTGCTTTTCACCTAAAAGTTTAGGTCAGTCCCAACTAGGTCACAGGGATGTGTGTATCTTCAGAATAAAGCCTTTAATCGGCTGATGGATATGAAAAAATAAATTACTGTGGCAAAATGTAATAAACATTAAAGGGAAAATGATGAGGGTAATATCACTACATTGATTTAACTGGGATGATATAGAGGAATTGTCTGTTTTATAGGTTTCTAGATGTCTATTAGTGGCTCTGTATTAAGGAATAGGGCTGTTCTCTTGATATACTTAAGAGCTGTCAGTAATTCCTATTTCACAGTCCACTGCTTCAATTCAGAAAGTCTGTTCCAGCCCTTGGTGACCCCATCCCAGAGGCACTGGAGGGTGACCAGCTGCCAAGGGTTTGCGTTCAGGCAGCTATCAGGTAAGCTGCTGTATCATTCAAAATTGAGCTGCGTTGAAGGGGAGCCAATCACGTCAGCCACCTCTCCACTGCCCTCCCACCTTGCTGGACTGTGGGGTCATTTGTTTTAATCACTCAGCACCGGGCTCATTATTCCTGATCTCTTCTGGAGAGAGAAGCCTCCTTGGTAGTTGGAAGTGGTAATGGAGGACATTTAGGGAGCAGGCACCATGCCAGTCCCTGGGGACATATGTCCCCAGAGACAGGACATGGCCCTGGAGGAGCTGGAGGCAGGAGTGCTCAGAGCAGGGCTCCCTGCAGCTTTCCACTGTGATGATGTTGCTGACCTGGGACGGCTCCCTGCGTCCCCACGGCCACTGACTCAGGCTCAAGTTATTATTTGGAAGCATTAGTTCTGGCTGCAGACAAGAACTTACTGGGGTAGAGGCTGGCCCACGGCAGCCCGGCCACTTTCTTGGTGTCTAGGAGAGGAGAAAGTGCTGCCTGGACCCCCCAGCGTCAGGCTGTGCACCCTCCACCCAACCTGGTTCTTCTCTGGGCTCTGGTGACATCCCGGCTGAGGTGAGACTGAGCCAGGAGGGATTTGAGTTCCCTAGAGGGACTTTCAGCCGTGTCTCACATCCTTGACATCACAAACGGTGTGTGTTGGGGTAGGTGGTAAGTGCTGGGAAGCGGTCAGAAGCCTACAGTGAGCAGGCAATGGACCCAGCCCCAAGGCCCATAACGCTGATGGAGAATCCGGGGCTGAGGTCAGCACGATGGCTTTTCCTGTCCTCTCTGG
Source organism: Arctocebus calabarensis (assembly GCA_963573935.1). NCBI lineage: Eukaryota > Metazoa > Chordata > Mammalia > Primates > Lorisidae > Arctocebus > Arctocebus calabarensis. The sequence goes on along the minus strand of CAUYON010019834.1, from coordinate 52,011 downwards.
CTGGGCCACCTGTCCCTTTCTCTGAATTCCAGGCTCCAGCCCATCTCCACTGCTTTCTGCACCCACTTCCTCTCAGAACATGGGGTCCTTTCCCGCCTCTGTAATGCTAAGCTGAGAATTGCATCCCCACCTCCACTGTTGACACACTGGCCGTTCTTCAAGCCCCACCTCAGATTAAAGACTTTCCGCACCCCCTAGTGTGTCTGGTTCACACGACCTTAGGACCTTCCTCCTAGAATCAGTTAGCTTTTCAGTTTTTATCTGTGGTCCAAGGTCGTCTTTTACTATTAATGAGAACTATCATTTATTAAATTCTTATTATCTACATGGCACTATGTTTTGTGAGATATATTTTAAAAGGTATATCATTTAATCTCATACAGCCCTGCAAGATAAATAGTATCCTTGCTTTACAATAGGGACACCAAAGCTCAGAAATGTTACATAATTTGTGCAAGGCAACTTTTGGGCACATTATCTGGTCCTTAGTGTCAAGAAGGGGTTACTCCTGGATTCCAAACAGATACCCCTGACTCCAAATCTAGGAACGCCCTTTCCTCCAGGCAACAGAAACTCCTCCCTCTTGTATTTTTACAGTGGATGTGGCCTTTTGTAACAGCAAAGAATAAGCCAGGATCTGAGGTTATTGCTAGTGGCAGCTTATAAAGCTTGTTAGCTAAGTAATCCCAGTATCTTATGCAAATCAGTTCAGTAGCTGTAGGCCTGCTAGTTAGATTTGGAGCTGGGGGAGAAAATCTGTTCAACCCCTTTCCTAGAAGGAGAAGTCATAGAAAATTCTTCTGGGATTAGAACAAACTAATCATAGGGGTGGCCAGATGGCTTCCAGCAGCAAGAAACTACTCAATGATGGAGAGCTCTGTGTCTATGGGTCGCCTATCACTACATAAACATTCACCTCCAGACTTGCATGTCATAGCCCCGAGCATTGGGGATTCAGAAGCAGCTGAGCTGGATGGCTACAGACATCCATGTGTTGATTGGGGCTGCACGATTTGTGTTCAGGGTGGCTCATTCACATCACCAGCAAGTTGATGCAGGGTACTGACAGGAGGCCTTGGTACTTTGTCACGTGGGTGTCCCCAGAGAGCTACTCAGGTGTCCTCATTACCCAGCAGCAGAGCAAGTGATCTGGGAGACAGCCAGGCAGAAGTCACAATCGACAGGCGTCTTTTATGACTCAGCCTCACAAGTCATGCACATCCTTATTTCCACAAGACCCCCCTGAGTGAAGAGGCCAGCCCTGTTCAGTGTGGAAGGTGAAAACACAAGGTCATGAATACCAGCAGGTGAGAATCACTGGGGACACACTATGAGAGAATTATTTTAAAACAGTGTATGAAAATATTGAGTCAACACTCTGGGTTGCCAAGCCCACACTTGGACTTGAGGGTACCCTGCTAGATGAGACTTTGATGACAGGGTAATTCAAATCTGGAAGGTTGGAGTGTCTGGGTCTGATTTAGAAAAAGATGCAAAGTCTGTGTTCTGTTTACACAGAGTAAACAGAATACAGGGGTGTCGTTTCAGGGAGCTGAAGGATCAACTAGTCATAAAGATTCCTGGAGTCCTCAAAATGAACAGGCTAGGGAAACAGTATAGGCTGCAAATAGAAAAAGGTAAATAGGAGCCATCAGCAAGAGAAAACAATTTATTTTGTTGTTTTTTTCCTTCTGGAAACATCCAGGAAGATTTTGGTGATAGCTTATTTCTCTCTGATACAAGAGTTTAAAGTAGACAGAAGCTACTAGGCAGCTTACAGACTCCAAAAGACAGAGAACAAGAGGATTACTGCCCGAAAACCTAAAGACCGAGCTGAAGGTGGCCAACCCGAGCAGAGAGCTAATGGTTCCATAGAAAACAAAAAACAAAAAACAGAGAAATACTGGCTCCTGACAAGAGAAGATAGTTAGAGGGGTCCCAGGACAGTTGGGAGACTAAAGGCAAAATTGTGTGTTTCATCGGTCTCACGCCTCCCCCACCTCCCCAGAAAGAGTGCCTTGCTTCTGGGGGACATGACAAAGGTCATCCCGTAGGCTCTCCTGTCAACAGGCACCCGATGTCATGCCAATATAAACCTTAACAGGTGTGTTGAATACTATTTTCTACTAATTAAACTCTTCTTTTTTATTGTTGGGGATTCACTGAGGATAGAAAGATCCAGGTCATGCAAATTGCATTTGTCAAGCAAAGTCCCCTCCTATAAATGTGTTCCTCCCCCAGGAGATGGGCCAAACGCCCATGACCCCCCCACCCCAATGTGCCTTTTTATTAGAAACACGTTGCTGACTTTTGGAATGTTCCAAGGATCTTTATTAATGGGTAGTAGCTACTTATAATATCCTACGAAGCTTATTATCATGGGAAAATTGGGAGAAAAGAAACCTGAATAGAAATGTTACAGCGGTCAGTACTAACAAGGGGTTAGACCATGTGGTGAAAGCAATACTGGTCATTGAGAAACAGAAGTCAAATTGAGGCCAGGTAGCTTTGTTAGCAACAGGGATTCTGTGTCCAAGATGTGGGGTATGAATCATAATTCTCTCCTTACTAGCTGTGTAGCTCATTCGTATTACAGTCCCCAACTTACAATGGTTCAATTTATGATGTTTCGACTTTATGATGATATGAAAGTGTCTTAGTTCTGATGAGGTTTGAATTTTGATCATTTCTCAGGCTAATGATATGCCATACATGAGATATTCAACACTTTTATTATCAAACAGGCTTTGGGTTAAATAAATTTGCCTAGCTGTAGGCTCATGTAAGGGTTAGAGCATAAGGTGGACTAGACTAGGCTAGGATGTTTGGTAGTTTGGGCAAATTAAATACACTGTGTTTTCAACTCAAGATGGGTTTACCAGGACATAACTTTATCATAAACCAAGGAGTATCTCTAATTTATCTGTGACTTGGTTTCTTTACCTAAAAACCATAACATTATTATTACCAACCTTCACCAGCCTGGGGGCTCACTCCTCTAATCCCAGTGCAGAGTTGGTCAAAGCAACAGGATCACTTGGGGCCATGAGTTTGAGACCTACCTGAGCAACATAGGAGACTCATCTCTACAAAAAATACAATTAAATGGGTGGCGCCTGTGACTCAGTGAGTAGGATGCCACTCCCATAGACGGAGGGTGGCGGGTTTGAATCCAGACCCGGCCAAATGGCTGGGAAAAAAAAAATACAATTAAAAAAAAATCACCTACCTCACTGGATTATTGATATCTTTCAATGAGCTACTAATGTGAAGTCCTTTGGCTGTGGCCAGGCGAATGGCATACTTCAGATGGGTGAACGTTTGATCAGAAGTTCATGCTATTGCCCTACTACTACCCATTTTATACTTGTTTAGTTTTAACTATTTCAACAAGATATTCAAATAATGTAAAGAAAATGAACATTTTAATCCAAATAAGTATTGGGCTACAGCAGCCAGTATATTTCAGAAAAAATGCCCTGCACTTGGTTTGGACCACATTAAAGTTGCCATATGCTAGGAAGAAGCGTCCCAGAAGAGAAATCATTTCCTTTGAGTTTGAAACTGCAAAATACAATCGTGGGGTGGCACCTGTATGTGACAGTCCAAGTAGCTCTTGTCCAAACTGAATAACTCCGTAAGAAATGGGAAAACTAGAGGCTCCATTTCCTGGGCTGCTCTTAACAGTCTAAGGAGATTGGCAGTGAGCTGGTCCAGTTCATCTTGTTCAAAGCTACCAGGCTGTTCCCCCAAGAGTCCATCATTCTGAGTCTTTTCCAAAATAAACTAGGCCCGTGTATCTGTTGGGAACAGGGTATTCAATATCACTCATAAAAATCAAAAGAGCTTGTCTGGATCCTTTGCTGTCTTGAGTAGATGGAGTTGCCACGCTGGGGAAATGGTGATATCGCCCCCACAGCTGATGCTTCCAGCCAGTCTCAGGCCTCCGTAGTAATAGATTTTCCACTCCAAGTGTTCTTACTTGAGTGACTTCAAGTTAAACTGACGAAAGGAAAGTAGCAATTACCACTCAGACATGTTCTTGTGAACGGCTATTGGCCTCCAATGCCATTTTTTTTTTTAGACTGTAGTTGTCATTCACTTCTGTCTTGCTAGAGAGTGAGTCAAAATGGAATAAAGATGTTAACAACAAAAGACAGAACTCCTGGGGGTTTGGGAAAATCCTCCACCAACCAACCCAGATTAAAACTGTGTCCTTGAATATGCTCCCTGACTATTCTCAGAACTGTTTCCAAGTCATGAACCCTCTCCCAACCTTGAAGAACAACTGCCCATTCTTCATTTAACCTTAAACAGATGAAGCCAGTATCCCCAGGGTCAATGGTGCTTACCTAGCAATACCGTTGCTCACTGTGCCTCCAGAGGTAATGTTTTTTAACCAACGTGCAGCCCCAAATCACCTGAGGTTTTGAAAACCAGGTCCCCTTTCCTCCATCCTTAAGGATGCACTGACTCAGAGCCTCCTTGCACATTTGATCAATAGTCTGTAGGACTTTCTGGTGCGTACCTCTCCTGAAGGGATAATGATGCTCCATCTCGCTCCAGGGGACAGCCTTGCTCCCAGAGGCGGGGAGCAGGCAGCAGGGCAGCCGCTCTGCACTGTGCTGCCTCTCTGCTTCTGCGCAGACGCACCCACACCCAGGCCTGCCTCCTGCATTTTGTTTTACCAAGACTTCCTTTTTATTTTCCTTCTAAACCAATGCAACAGACATTGCTCAAGATTGAGGTGGAATTGGGCATCAGGAAATTGTGTTCAGAAAAGGAAGACGCAAGTCACATGACCTAAGAAAGAGACACACCATCAGATGAAAGGGAGACAGCTCTGGAATCACAGAGCAACCATGGGAAATGCTCTTCAGATTTGTCTGATTCAAGGTTTCCAGGACACGTTATACAGTAGAGCAATTCTCAAACTGTGGCCTGTAACACCCTGGGGTGCCCCACACCTCCTTAGGGGTTCATGAGATCAACACTATTTTCATAAAACTACCAAGACATTATTTGTCTCATTCATCGTCTTTGACATTAGGTCAAAAGCAATTCTGGCACCTTAGCGAGAGTGATGGTGCTGGCTTGAGCTGTGCCAGGAGCCACTGTATTCTTCACTGTCATGCGTTTGCAGTAATTCTGTTTAAAGTCAGTTTCACATAAGAAGTTTCTTAAGAAGAAGTAAACAATATTAATTCCATTCAATCTTGATTCACAGATGCATATTTGCTTTCTACAAGATCATGCTTGATAGAATGGGAAGTACGCAAAGGAATTGTGCTGTGTGACCACAGGACGGTGGTTTTGTGAAAAAATGCGTTTGTAGGATTGCTTGAGGTGCACAGGTTCATCTACCTTTTTTTAAGAAACACTATTTTTTTCTTGAAAAAACGATGGACAAGCAACCTGTGGTTATACGAACTTGGATATTTGATCCTTTTTTGTAGTGAATGAAGCAAGCCTGTTAGATCATGGTTTCCACTTTTATCATTGGCAACAAATACTGTTATCCTGTGATGATTGATGGCACTTTTTACCATTGATACATGGGAAACATATAACTTTGGATTTCTTATCTTCCCAGTGTTTTCTAAATGACTGATTCATGGTATTATTGAAGCTTATGTGAGTGAAAGACTTCAAAATACAAGGCAGACGGAACTGATGGATTTTAACATTTCCGATTCTATATCACGACTAACATTTAAGAAACTAAAAATGTTCAATCTTGGTGTTATATCAAATAACATTATCCACAATTAACCAAAGGCTATTATTAAATTAAAATATGCTTCCCTTTTCCAATTATATATTTCATGATTGAATGTGAAAGCAGGTATAAGAATCCTGTTGTCCCCCATTAAGTGTGGTACTAAAGAGATTTGCATAAATACAAATGTACTCCATTTTTTAAATGTACTTTATTTTCTGATATCACTTAAAACATAATTCTCCAAAAGAAACCATGGTATTTCCAGCATGTTCTGATAGATACAACAGCCTGTTTTTGTTTTAGAGTTTATTTGTTAGACTGGGTCTTGTTCTGTTACCCTGGCTAGAAAGCCATGGCATCATTACAGCTCATAGAAACCTCAAATTCCTTGGCTCAAGAGATCTGGCTAAGCCTTCCAAGTAGACACTATACTTGGCTAATTTTTCTATTTCTTGTAGAGATGGGGATCTAACTTTTGCTCAGGCTGCTCTTGAACTCCTGGCCTTACCAGGCCTCTCAGCTGGACTGACTCCAGAGTGTTATGATTACAGGTGTGAGCCACAGAGCCCAGCCTCAGCCTTTTCCCTCAGGTTGTGCTTTGTGCTTGTGACACGGGTCATTGCTAAGCTTCTCGCTGCCTGTGTCACATGTCTCTAGGAAACCTTATCTCAACCAGAATAAATGAGATGGTATTTTTCTGGTAAGCTAGGGACCTTAACCTCACATCTAATACGTATTATTATCTCTTTAGAGTTGACATGTGAATATCAATTTTTGAAAAATCTCTTTGGATCTCAATTCTGTGCATTCAACACATCACAGAACTTTCTGGTGTGAAGCAAACACAGATACGATGTTTATCCAAGTCACTGAAAAAATATATAACAGGATGAGACCTTTTAATATTCTAGTAAAACTGTCCTTCTATATGAGTTGAGCTATAACATACAGATATGCAGATTTGTTTTACCAATGAAAACTTCTTAGTTTGAAACATAGCAAATAAATGCACTGATTTTCTGTTCTCCAGTGTTCTCACCATTCTCTAGAATTCCTCAAAGACTTTCAGCCATGGTTACAAAAGTTACAATCTCCTTTCTGTAAACAGCTCATTTGCTTAGGATAAAAGTAAGCAACACGCTTTTATAAACCTCTTTATGGTTTTGTAGTACAGCCTAAAGTCTGGAATGGGGATACCCCAAGTTTTTTTTTCTCTCGATAAATTAATAGGCCTGCCATTTTCAGCATAAAGGTTATTCTTTTGACAAAATGTGGAAAATCTGAGAATTAGAAGAACTATGAAATTTTATCTATGTCATAAACGAGAGCTGTTGTCATCAGACCCATTTTATTATAAGACCAAATGGGCCTGCCCCATTTCAGTACTTTTGTCTGCAAAGAGATGTTGTTGTCGACTTCTTTGCGATGTAGCCTTTCCAGCATTTAAACATGCCAGCTCTCTGCATCATCACCAGTTATTTCCTTTATTCCCATTATTTTGTTCAGAGTTGCATGTGGTTTCAAGGGCCTTCTTCCTTCAACAGCACCTCTTGCACTTATTCCACGTCCCACTGCGAGAATAGTAAGAGCATGTCCTCTAATCCCAAGGTTCTAGTAGCTGCCTTCTAAAAGTCCAGTGTTCCCCCGCATCGTCCCAGCTGGGCATCCTCTGGATGGGGGACTCTCACTCTCCCCGAACCCGTCAGCCCCACGGCACTGACTCTTCATGCTTTGCCCTCTGAAGTAACCCCACCCTTTGTTGGTTCCTATTTTCTCCAGACAATTACCAGAAATACAACTGATTATTCAGGTTTCTCACTGCTGGGGCATCATGTTTCTGTGCCAGTTTATTTGCTAGATTAAGAAATATGCTATTGGACACAACTCCCTTCACCATAGCTTCAAAGAAAATGAAATACCTAGGTATATACCTAACAAAAGAGGTGAAGGACCTCTATAAAGAAAATTAGGAAATCCTAAGAAAGGAAACAGCAGAGGATCTGAACAAAAGGAAGACCATACCATGCTCATGGCTGGGAAGAATCAACATTGTTAAAATGTCTATACTTCCCAAAGCAATCTACCTATTTAATGCCATCCCTATTAAGGTAACAACATCGTACTTTCAAGACTTGGAAAAAATGATTCAGCATTTTATATGGAACCAGAAAAAAACCCCGCATAGCTAAGGCAGTTCTTAGTAATAAAAACAAAGCTGGGGGTATCACCATTCCAGACTTTAGGCTGTACTACAAAGCCATAGTGGTTAAGACGGCATGGTACTGGCACAAAAATAGAGACATAGACATTTGGAATCATATAGAAACCCAGGAAATGAAACTAACAACTTACAACCACCTAATCTTCGATAAACCAATCAAGAACATACCTTGGGGGAAAGACTTCTTATTCAATAAATGGCTGGGAAAACTGGATATCCACATGTAAAAGACTGAAACTGGACCCTCACCTTTCTCCACTCACAAAAATTGATTCAAGTTGGATAAAGGACTTAAATTAAAGGCATAACACAATAACAATACTGAAAGAAAGCATAGTAAAAACACTGGAAGATATCGGCCTGGGGAAAAACTTCATGAAGAAGACTACATGGCAATTGCAACAACAACAAAAATAAACAAATGGGACTTAATTAAACTCAGAAGCTTCCGTACAACTAAGGAGACAACAACCAAAGCAAATAGACATCCTACCCAATGGGAAAGGATATTTGCATATTTTGAATCAGACAAAGGCTTGATATCCAGGATCTATAGAGAACTCAAATTAATCCATATGAAGAAAGCCAACAGTCCCATATATCAATGGGCAAGAGACATGAATAGAACCTTCTCTAAAGAAGACAGACGAATGACTAACAAACATGTGAAAAAATGCTCAACATCCCTAATTATTAGAGAAATGCAAATCAAAACCACCCTGAGATACCATCCAACTCCAGTGAGAATGGCCCACATCACAAAATCTCAAAACTGCAGATGCTGGCGTGGATGTAGAGAGAAGGGAACACTTTTACACTGCTGGTGGGACTGCAAACTGATACAAACTTTTTGGAAGGAAGTATGGAGAACTCTCAAAGAACTTAAGCTAGACCTCCCATTTGATCCTGCAATCCCATTACTGGGCATCTACCCAGAAGGAAAAAAATCCTTTTATCATAAGGACACTTGCACTAGACTATTTATTGCAGCTCAATTTACGATCACCAAAATGTGGAAACAACCTAAATGCCCACCAATCCAGGAATGGATTAACAAACTGTGATATATGTACACTATAGAATACTATTCAGCCATTAAAAAAATGGAGACTTTACAGCCTTTGTATTAACCTGGATGGAAGTGGAACACTTTATTCTTAGTAAAGCATCTTAAGAATGGAGAAGCATGAATCCCATGTATTCGTTTGATATGAGGACAATTAATGACAATTATTGACATGGTAGGGGTGAGGGAAGGGGAGAGCAGAGAGAGAAAGAATGAGGGAGGGATGAGGAAAGGAAGAGCAGAGAGAGGGAAGGAGGAAGGGGGTGGGGTCTTGGTGTGTGCCACACCTTTTGGGGGCAAAACACGATTGTAAGAGGGACTTTACCCAACAAATGCAATCAATGTAACATGGTTTCTTGTACCCTCAATGAATCCCCAACAATAAAAAATAAAATAAAATGAAATAAAAATAAAATAAAATAAAGAAATATGCTATCCACACTATTTCCGTCCAGCTGGGCAGGTTCTGATATGTTCCCACAAAGATGCCGTCCACCGCATCCTCCTCTCCTGTCACTGTGATACCTCATGTCAGTGACGGCTCCACCCCAGCCCCTCGCTGAGTTTCTGAGCGAGAATGTCCTAGTATGTCTTTCTTCCTGCTGTATGTAACTAGCTCTCCAGTCTGTATCTTCTGATTTTTTTTTTTTTTACCATGGTTCTTTGGGCTTGGGGACCAGTGAGAAGTCTGTACTTTATCACCAGATGCTACGATGACCGTTGTCCTTGTTACTCACACATACATCTGGATCTGGTGGTTCCCTGAGCCCCTTCCCAGGCTCATGCCCTGGCAGAGCTGCTCCCTCCCCCTTTAGCTGCATATGAACTGCTTGGTTTGGGAATATCTGTCAGGATGGGTAGTTATAAAGACATGCTCACTGGGCAAGGAGGCTTTGTCAGACCTCAGGATCTCTTGTCAGAATTTCCAGTTTAAAAATAAAAGTTAGCACCAGGGTGGGTGGGCCAAGCCTCATGAACATTACAGGGAGAGGCCTAGGAGCCGGTGGGCAGGCACGTGGCGGGTAGGGGCTTCTGTTAATCATTGCAAATATGTCTTTGAAAATTGAGATCTGAATGGCTCTGTGGAAACAGCACTCCCATGATTAGTTTAGCATTGTCTGTGTCAGAAGAGGACGCTCCCAGCATCTCATTAACACGAGTCAGGCCTGTATGGCCAGGAATCGTAGGTGAGCATCCCCACACGGGAAATGGCTTGTCCAAAATGACCCATTCTGTCAGGCCCACGGAGGGCACAGCTGGTCTGTTACTGCAGCCTCTTATTACCACTGTCATCGCCATTAGCATCTCAAACGGACTAATTACTCACAGTGTGTGAAGTACAAAGTAACTCTCCCTGTCTGGAGGTCTGTGGTACAGCGTTGCTGGCCAGAGTGTGTTTTCAGGGCCGACTTTCCCGGTGACAGAAATGCCTCCCCAAGGCGCAGGGGTGCCCTGCGTCATAAAGGGGCTCCTGTGACTTAGTCCCGGAGTCCCCAGTGACTTCTGGGACAGGATGTTTCTGCAGACTAGCAGCTGTGGCCTTTCCGAGTGAGGGCCCAGCACAGAGTCTTCAATACATATAGTGTTATGCGTCTGCCACTGGATCCATACCTCGGACTCCATTAAGCAGCGCTCGACATCCTGTTTCCCACCTTTCCTCCGTGACCTCCTTTCCCTGTCCGCATTTGTGAACCTCCATAGGCACCGGATTAGGGGGGATTTACGCAAGTCTCACTCCTCTTCCCTGCTGTGAACTTGGGAGCCAGAGTGAGCGACGCTGCGGCCCACAGAAAGGAGCCATGTATAAGACGCCGCTCTCATTACAAGGGTGACCAGTGATGGCAGTGACTTGACGGTCAGGCTCAGGGACTGACTTCTACCTGCCGCCCATCCTGTCCATTCGTGGTGGCAAATTCATCCAAGAACTCACTTCAGTCGGTGCTCCCAAAAAGAGTGGCTCAGTCTCCTCGAGGCCTCCCTCCTTCCCTCCCTCCCTCCCTCCCTCACCCTCTTCCTCTCTCCCTTTGTTTTTTCTAGTCATGGTTCTTGTATGCAGGGGAGGATAGACGTACATAAGTTTTGACCATTTACTGAAAACTGTCAGACCTCTCCCCTTGGCTCAGAACATTCATTTGTACACATGTGCTTGGAATTATAGGAGACTTCAAACTCTCCTGTCCATTTGGGGCCTCACTCTCAGGGTTTCCAACTTTTTCCTCTTTGCAGCCACACAGTGGAGGAGTAAGATTATCTTGGGCTACACAGTAAATACACAAACACGAACAGAAGCAGACAAGCAAAAAACAAAGGTCTGTGCCTACTTCTTGCAATAGCTAACACCACAGAAAAGCAAAACAGGCCTCACATAATCTGCCTGTGGCCTGCAGATTAGATGCCCCTCAGGTTAGGCATTCAGTGGGCCCTGGGTTTTAGGAATGCACTCGCTGGGAGCTTTCACAACAGGGATAATTCCTATCCTCATAGGATTGCAGGAATAGAAGAAACTATATTTACCAACTATTAATAAAAATAATTTTTTGTTGAAGTATAATATACATACAGCGATGAACAGACCTCAGGCGTGCATTTCACGTAGAACAACTATCATGAAGAAAATACAGAATGCTTCTAAACCCTTAAACCTTCCCTTGTACCCTGGTGTAGTCAGTCACCTCCCATTGGTCCCTGTCCCACCTGATTTGCGTTTTGTTCCCCAAATTTTGTCCTTTCCAGGCTGTCATATAAAGTGACCCATATCGTATGTAGCCTTCAGTGTCTGAATTTGTTCCTTTTGCATAATGCTTTTTCCACCTTCCAAGGGAAAAGAAAGAGCTATTGTGGGCAACAGACACGGGAGGTGGTCGTCAGAGGGCAGGCCCTCATCTTCATCATCAAGTCAATGTTAATGGAAGTCGCTGGTTATTTGTTAAAGAGAATGAGGCCTCTGTATGTTCTCATGTGTTTTAATAGCCTATTCCTCTTCTCCACTGAGAAGTATTCCATTGTTAACCTTGAATTTCTTCAGTAATGCATTTTATTTCTGTCATTATCATCATCCTATTTTAGCTGAATACACGAGGTCCCTTGTCCTTCTTAAGATCACAGCCCTCCTCCCCTCCTCCATGGGGTGGAGTGCGAACTGGCGTGACTCCGCTGACATTTACGGAGAACCCCTTACTGGTTGAGTGTTGCACTAGACATTTTCCTGTTGAATCAAACAAGCTTCCCATGAAAGAGGAATTAGGATTCCCATTCGGTTGCTGAAAAACCCCAGGGATTAACTGATTCTCAGGGCTCAGACAAGGATGGCTCCCAAGTTCTACAACCCGGGTCCATGTTCTAAATCCCTCAGCCAACCTTGGCCATTGGTTTAGGACGGAAAAGAGGTGGAAGAGACTAACCCAGGACATGCGTTGGTAGATATGATCTAGCTGTAGCTCACACTGACGAGTTCCAAACAGCCTCTCCATCCCTGCCCATCCCTTTCCCATCCCGCTGTGCCAGGGAGGCTTAATAACAGCTCTTGGCAGCTGCAAGCAGGACAAGTCACCAGAAATAAGATCAGATGTCTCAGGAAATGCCAGAAGGGTCTACAGAAAAGAAGGTCCTTCACTTTAAACCCAGTGGGGAGGACTTCGTGGGCATGTCTAGCTCAGAGAGGAGCATCTCCCGTGGATTACTCCTCACTTACACCCTCATGGGGACTCAGTGGCTCTCACTCTTCTGTAGTTCAAAGAGGATCATCTCCAGTCAATTACTCTGCTCACTTGCACCTTCATGAGGATTCATTGGATCTCTCTCTTCTATGATTCAGAGAGGAGCATCTCCCGTGGATTACTCCTCACTTACGCCCTCACAGGGACTCGGTGGCTCTCACTCTTCTATGATTCAGAGAGGAGCATCTCCAGTCAATTACTCTGCTCACTTGCACCTTCACGAGGACTCATTGGATCTCTCTCTTCTATGATTCAGAAAGGAGCATCTCCTGTGGATTACTCCTCACTTACGCCCTCACGGGGACTCAGTGGCTCTCACTCTTCTGTAGTTCAGAGAGGATCATCTCCAGTCAATTACTCTGCTCACTTGCACCTTCATGAGGACTCACTGGATCTCTCTCTTCTATTTCCCCAGCAGTCAGAGGTGTTGGGATGCAGGCAGGATTATGTCTCTGGGAGTCAGTTAGGCTCAGAATAAAATGCACTCCTTCCCCATGTTCTTGTGGTCTAAAGGTTAACATTCTGCAACCCCAGGGTCTAAGAAATTGCCTCCTTTGCCTGAATTAAATGAAATCTAATGAAATAGAAATCCAGGTCAGAGCAGTTCACTATCCAGCCTTCAGCTCCTGCTTTGCTGTCAGCTCTCCTTGTAATAATTAAACAGAAAGTCGTAGGCAGGCAACAGTGAAATCCATTGAAATCTTGCCCCCTCATCAGCCTATTTTCCTAAATGTTCCTTAATTAAAGTTTCTAAATGCTCTGCATTCCCTCTGTACCCATGGTACCAAAATGAAGCATACTGCTTCAGGATGCCCAGCAACCAGAGGTGCAAGATCTTCTAGGGGTATTTCTCATCCACAACATTAAAAATCAGAGATAAAATCCAATAAATGGAAAGACGTGTGAGAAATGAGCTGGGAGATGCGGATGGAGAGGGTTGGGAGGTGATCTGATTTGATTTTTCTGGAGGATTTTGCTTTAAGGATTCTGAAGGCATATCTCTTGCTTTATCACAGCTTCTCCAACACACCAGGGAGTGAATGAAACAGCTGTCACATTTAAACACACACAGCGGTAATCCTCCACTGAGCACAATGCCAGGGCAGAACAGAAAGCCCATCAACACTTAGGATGCATTCTATTTATTTGGCAACTTGTCCCCCTTTACCGAGAGTTCCACCTGCAAGGCTGAGTCTGAGGCCACAAGTCACTGGCGGGGAAGGGCGTGTGAGAAGTGGTCAGATTACTAGCTGGGTAGAGGCAGATGCTAAAATCACAGAACCTGGATTGTAGCATGATCAGAGGTCTATGGCACAGAGGAGCCACCATCAAGTGCCTTTCCTCCCACTTTCTTCTCTTTCCCAAGGTCTTCCTTTAAAGGTACAGGATTTCCATGTCTTCAGCCATGAGCCTGGACTTGGGGGATGTGTATTGATCGCTAAGGATGCAGGAGGGAAGACAAAGTTATTTCCAGGGGGTGTTAAGCAGGCTGCCTGGCCAGGAATTGCTCAGAGGGTCTCTGAAGGGCCTCTACATCAAACAGGTTCTAAATTGCACTTATTCGTGTATGTAAATATTTACTCATTAGTTAATGGTACATTAGACAATGAGGGTTGCACATGGAAGACCAGGTTGGGATTAAAATCATCATAAGGAAACCAAAGCCCACAAGTGTGATCGCCCTGAGGCCTCCCCCCCAGCTCCTCAGCCAAGGAGGAGCAGAGGCAGAGCCAGACCCCGAGACCCTGCACCCTGGCTTTGCTGTTGTTCAAGGACTCAAGTACTAGTAGAAATGAAATTTGAGCAGCAGAATGGTTGTCCATGATGAGCTCTCAGCTCTGGGCCCATGGAGAGTTTCAGGGAACAAGCGTGGCAGTCAGGAGACAGACGTGGAGATGATTAAAGCAGTGACAAACAGAGCTAGCAGATTAAAATCCACACAGGAGGCCACAGAAAGATTAGTCAATAGTAACCTTATAAAAGCATATATGCAACTTACTTCAAACATTCAAAGAAATTTAATTCAGATATTTTTTCACCTAGCTCATGTGAGAGTTTTGGCCCAACACTGTAGGGGGCACAGAAGTGAACGGGCATAACTTTTCTTACAGTGAATTTCAATGTGAAATTAGGAAACAGATTTCTAGTAAGTCCTGTGATCTGGGAGAAAGGGCACCGTATTGGACGCAGGTGGAAATCTGAATATTGGCTCCAGTACGCTGTGCCATGTGACTTTAGGGAAGACACCCTTTGTTCCCTCACCTGTACCTTATGGAATTGTTGGGAAAGCTAACGGAAAGAAGCACAACCAGGTCAGTTTATTGCCAAAGCTCAGTAAATGCTAGTTTCCTTTCCCCACAAATATCCTAAGGGAAGAAGGGGCAGGATGGGGTGGCGGACACTAGAGTTTTTTGTGGCTGGAACTGAGGACTTTGGGAGCAGAAAGAGATGGAGAGAAAGAGCGGCTACTCATGTTCCAGGGCGGCGCTGAGGAGCTGGAGCTCACTGCACATAGGGTGGTAGCAGGCTCGGGCGTTAGGCAGAAAGGGAAACCCAGGAAAGAGAGGAACTGCCTCTGTGTCTCCCTACACTGCGCTTCTGTTTTTCTCTGTGCGGGACGTGTTGCCTATGCCACACAGTGACTTAGACATTCATAACGGAAGCTTCATGAGGGCAGGAATCTTATCTGCAGATGTCATCCAGGCTCACAGAGCACTGCTGGGCACAGGTGCACAAACGCTTCTTGGAATGGAATGGAGGAGATAGCCCCAGGCAAGCCCCCGATTCCCTGCCTTCAGAGCTGGAAGAATGGTGTTTACTGAGAACCAGAGGAAAGGTAGGTGCACCAGTCTGCACAGCAAACTAACCAGCTCCTTTTCTGTTTCCTCTGAACAAAAGTGGGCTTCAGGACACTTGTGGAAGAGGGGGCTTAAAGATTTCTGAGCTTGGTCAAGTAGTTGTGTGTGGTGCTTCAAGGAACAAAGGGACCTTGGCCTGAAATCTGTCACGCAGATGCTCAGAGGTCTGATGCCTGGGACTTCTTGACAAGTCTGGGAAGCAGAAGGATCTGGTGTCTAGGCTGAGGCCCGTCCTGTCCTCCAGTGTCCAGGTGAGCAGCTGGTGTCCTCCAGTGTCTGCTGAGCAGCTCTCCAGTGAGGAGAGAACTGGTCATCCTTGCCCCAGCGGGCTACTGTGCAGGGCTGGGGCTAGCACCACCCCCACCAGTAGCTTTGGAAATGTGGAACATGCTACAATCCTTAACTCCACTGTTTTGAAATGTCCCTGCAATGGCTATAATAATCATCTTACAAACAACCTAGAACAGGCTCTAATTGCTTCTAATGCTGTATTACGGCTGGGATCCGGGCAGAGTGGGGACTTGCTGACTGTCACAGCTCTGCTCTGATTATATGGTACCTTTGGGAGCATTTGCATGGAGGGAAAGGCAAAAAGACTGTTGGCTTTTGTCCTTCTTTTTTTGGGAGCCTGGCTTCGAGGAGCCCTCTCCACACCCAGGCAGTAAAAGAGAGCCCCTTCCAAGCCGGCAGAGGAGCCTGGACCTCCCAGTACTCTGAACAATTTGACACCCAGACAGAGGTCCGGCACCGCATTCTCCCTCCCCTCGGTCGCTGCTGGCACTGGCTGTGGGCCAGCTCTCGTCCTTATGTGGTAATGACTCCTGGGTGAAGGCACCAACCCAGGGTGGAGATGCTGGAGGGAGTAATCAGTGAGCAGGCGGATCACAGGCCCAGCCCGGACTGAGATGCTCAGACAGACAGGGGGTCCGCAGATTACCGCATCTCTCCCTTCTACTAGCCCACTGGTCTGCTTCTAAAATCACAACCCCCTTCTGTAGATGAGGAAACTGGTGCCCAGAAACGTTCAGTGGACCCCGTCAGGGATCACAGACACACACAAAATATTCTAAGTGAGAGAACCAACTGTGCAAGCTTCCTTAGAACCGGCTCGGGGAGATCGATTGAGATTTGGTACAGACGTTCAGCACTGGCTCTGTGCTGAGGCTGCACCCCTCTACCTCTCATGCCTTTCCAGTCTCCCCAGACCCCTGTGCCTCCCCCACCTCCCAGCTCCAGTGAGCCCTGACTGCTGTGGTGAGGCACTGCCCGCCCTGCCTCCCGCAGACACGCCGTCTTGCCTCTCCAGTCCTGTCTGAGATTATCCAAAGACACAGCATCCCAACTGCTGAAAATTACATGGTGTGTTTACTCATTGTTCATACCTTTCAAGAGGTTTTCTTAAGTAAGATTTCATTTTACTTTCACAGCAGCTGCGGGTCACAATGGCAACTGTCATCCCCCACCACTGTGCGGGCGAGGTCTTGAGAAGGGAAACCTCGTATGGAATCCTACAGTAAGTTGGTGGCTTGACCAAGAGACCGGCTAACTGGCTGAGCCAGTTCTTGCTCTCTCTCTGAGACACCACAGGGACCTGGAGGGAACTGCACCTGTAGCACCAGTTTCAGCAAAAGGGTTGGGGTATGGCCTGGCTAGGAGAAGTGGGGTGAAGGTGGAGAGTCTGCAGGGTTGGGATGTGGCCTCACTAGGAGAAGTAGGGATGAGGGTGGAGAGTCTGCAGAGCAGTGTGGCAGGTGTGGTTCAGTTCAGTGTCCCCAAAATTAAAATTGCAACCCTAAAGCCATTTGGGAAAAAAATACTTATCCAGACCATTTGACAAATTTTAAAATCAAGTTAGTGGAGCTTTAGTTTGTTGTGTTACCAAGTTGTAGAAGTTTCTTGTATATTTTGGATATTTAACCCCTTCTGATGATACCTGGTTTGCAAATATTTCATCCCATTTCTTTTTTTCCTTTTCCTTTTCTTTTTTTTTAAAGACAGAGTCTCATTTTGTCACCCTCGGTAGAGTTCTGTGGCATCACAGCTCACAGCAACCTCTAGATCTTGGGCTTAGGTGATTCTCTTGCTTCAGCCTCCCGAGTAGCTGGGACTACAGGCGCCCGCCATAATGCTGAGCTATTTTTTTGTTGCAGTTTGGCTGAAGCCAAGTTCGAACCTACTACCCTCAGTGTATGGGGCCAGCGCCCTACTCACTGAGCCACAGGTGTTGCCCTATTTCCTCCTATTTCATAAGTAAAGTTTTCATTTTGTTGACTGCTCCCTTTGCTGTGTAGAAGGCTTTTAGTTTGATGTAGTACTGGTTGTTTACTTTTGCTTATGTTGCCTGTCCCTTTGATGTCAGATTCAAAAACTCATTGCCAAGGCCTCTGTCAAGAAGGCTTTCCCTCTGTGTTTTCCTGGGAGTTTAACCTAAGGAAAAGTCTAGGAGTTTTGCAGGTTCAGGTATTACATTCAAGAATCTAGTCCATTTTATTTTTATATATGGTGTAAAAGAAGGGTCTCATTTCATTGCTTCACAGAAGGATAACCAGTTTTCCCAGTACTATTTATTGAAGAGACTATCTTTCCACATTGGGTCTTCTTAGCCTCCTTGTCAAAGGCTACTTAGCCACACAGGTATGAGTTTACTTCTGAGCTCTCTGTTTTGGTCTGTGTGCCTGTCTTGATGCCAGTACCATATTGTTTTGATTATTATAGGCTTGTAACTTAGTCTAAAATCAGAAAGAGTAATGCCTTAACAGGTCTATAAAAAAATTCTTGACATTGCCACTCATTAGGGAAATTCAAATCAAAACCGCAGTCAGATTCCACCTCACATCTGTCAAAGTGCATTTTATCAAAAAATAGTAAGAACTGACAAGGATGTGAGGGAAAAGGGATAAGTATACACTGTTAGTGGGAATTTATATCCGTACAGCCACTGTGAAAAACAGCCTGGAAGCTCCTCAAAAAAATAATAAATAAATAAATAAATAAAACTACTGTATAATCCAGCCATCGTCCCCACTTCTGAGTAAATATGCAACGGAGATGAACTCAGTAGCTTGACTGTATATCTGCCCCTCCCAATATCATTGTAAAGGGTACTGAAGCCTTATTCACAATAATCAACATACGGTATAAGTCTATCCATCCATGGATAAAGGTATAAGGAGCTTGTGGTATGTGCAAGCTCTGACAATTAAGTTTGCAAGCTTGCCCCCATGTGCTGACACTGGCAGCACTGTACAAACAACTCGGTAAGGTCTCATAACCTTAGTACATCAGTGTCTCACAGCTGTGTTCATGTTGACATGTGGCGGTGTCTTGCTGAGTGAGGTTCATTATTGCTGTTGTGTTTTTGTGTGCTGTTGCAAGAATGTCGAAGCTTGAATTAAGGCAATGAACAAACATTAAATTTCTTGTTAAACCTGGCAAGAGTGGAAGTGAACTTGGGGACATGTTAGTTCAAGTTTATGGGGATAATTCCATGAAAAAGACAGGAGTGTACAACAGATTAAAGTTTTTTTCTGAGGGAATGCAATGTGTCACTGATGAAGGGCATCCAATAATGAGCAGAAGTAAAGAAAAAATTGCAAAAACTGGTCAAATCGTGCACCATAATATTTGGCTGACTGTCAGAAGCTTAGTAGATCAAGAAGACATTGATGGAGAAACAGTTAGGAAAATCCTAACTTAAAATCTTGGCAGGAGAAAGGTGTGTGTAAAAAGTGTTCTGAAGGAGATCACTGAGGAACTGGAGCAAAGTAGAGTTGAGTTTGCCAAGACCTCTTGGAGAGGGAAGACGATGTTCTGGGCCGTGTTATCACTGGTGATGAAACATGGATGTACCAGTACGACCCTGAAACAAAGCATCAAAGTGCACAATGGAAGTCAGCCAATTCTCTGCAACCAAAAATGTTCTGTTAGTCCAAATTCAGAGTCCAAATGATGTGCTAACCTTTTTTGATATAAGAGAGATTGTTCATTATGAATTTGTAGCCACTGGACTGTTAACCAAATTAACTATTTGGAAGTGCTGAAAAGGCTGCATGAAAAAAGATAAAAACAACCTGAACTTTGGCCAATAACTCGTGGCTCTTGCATCATGACAAAGCACCAACTCACATGGCACTGTCTATGAGGGAGCTTTTAGCAGGTAAACAAATAACTGTACTAGAACACCCTCCCTACTCACCTGATCTGGCCCCCAATGATTTTTTCTTTACCTGAAGATAAATATTAAAAGGAAGACATTTTGATGACATTCACACTGATGGGACAGCTCTTGTAGCCATCCTAGGAAAAGAGTTCCAAAATTGCTTTGAAGCATGGACGAGGCACTGGCATTGGTGCACAGCTTCCCAAGGGGAGGACTTTGAAGGTGACCATAGAGATGTTCAGCAATGAGATGTGAGTTCACAAACTTAACTATCTGACCCCATCTGTACAACATACATGTATGTATATGTGCATACACACAGTGAAATAGAATATTATTTATCCCTAAAACAGCAGGATATCCTACCATTGACTATTACATGGATGAATTTGGAGGATGTTATGCTAAGTGAAATAAGACAGACACAGACACAGCAAGATAAATACTGTATGATCTCATGTGTGGAATCTAAAAAAAAAAAAAATCACCAAACTCAAATAAGCAGAGGGTAGAACCATGGTTTCTAGGGGTCAGAAGTGGTGAGAAATGGGGAGATGTTGGCCAAAATTACATAACTAAAAGTACAAACTTTCAGTTATGACCTGAATAAGTTCCCGGTCCCTATCCTACAGCACGGGGATGATATTAAGAGCTCTGCCTTGTTTCCTTGAAATTTCTGCCAAAAGTAGATTTTAAGCACCCCCCCCACACACATACACACACATGCACTCGAAACAGTAGCTAGCTGTTATTATGGACATATTAATTAATTTGACTGTGTA
Source organism: Arctocebus calabarensis (assembly GCA_963573935.1). NCBI lineage: Eukaryota > Metazoa > Chordata > Mammalia > Primates > Lorisidae > Arctocebus > Arctocebus calabarensis. The sequence continues at coordinate 31,487 of CAUYON010019834.1, read as the reverse complement.
ATCATTTCACAGTGTGTATTCAATCCTCATGTTATACACCTTGAATATATGTAGCCAATTTTAATTTGCCAATTATACTTCACTAAAGTTAGTAAAAAAAATCCTAAACCCTGTGGAGATAAGAACCACACCACCAGAACCCCGTCCTTGAGTAGCTGTGTCTGGAAGATCCATAGGGGGTTGATTGTCTGGGCAATGCACAGGATTTAGCTTCCACAGCTCCCCTCCCAGAATCCTCCCCAGCGACCATCTCCCAGGAGCTCTGGGAGCTGTGCCCAGTGTGTGCACCACAGGTAAGGCCATGTAGCGGGAACGGAGACACGAGCAAACAGCAGTTTTGCCTCAGGTGCAAAACTCGCTCCTATAATTATTTAGGGATGCAAGAAACCAGACTACACAACTCAAGATGGCGTGTAGTAAATCATCTTTATTTTGGGCCACCTTATAAACACTGATAGGGTCAAGGCCACCTGCCTTGGGCCCTCTCACCTGCCAGGGGCCAGTTTCCACGGCCCTCACACGCTGCAGGGAGGCCTCCTTCTCCCTGAGAGCTATCTCATCAAGGCAAAGCAGTAATTATTTACTCTGCTATTCACACTACATTAGCCATTCCCCTCCACTCTCTAAGCACGCGACAGACATTAACCCCTTCAGACCCTGTTGCAAAATAAGGTGTTGAGTGCGTGAGACACTCATTAAACCGACAGCCCATTGGCTGAGTGCACTGTCTGCCCACTGCTCGTAGTCTGGTATGCTGAACTGTGAAAGTCACTTCTCCTCAGTGTTTTGACAGGTTGGGGGTAACCAGGGAAGTGAGTGGATGATACCCAGCTGTAGACACACATCTCATTCATTTATACCATAAATATACGTTGTCTGCCTACTATGTGCCAGGGAGAGCTTGCCAAAGGCTGGCATAGGGATTGGCTTCTGTGTAAGATAGACAGCTACAATTTCCTTTTATAATTTATTATTCACCTATTTGAAACTTTAAAGAAATGGAGAGGCCCAGGAAAACTTTGGAAATCCAATTGATAAAACAAGGGCAATACTTGGAAGAAAGACTATGGCTACAATTGATACGCCTAATCTCAGGCTTACTGCAAAAGATACATAAATAAATAAAAATGAGAACAGAAAGAAGAAAACAACAAAAATCCAGCTCACTCATGTCAGTTGACATTTCCCACAGTGCCCTGCAAAGCAAATTTGTGTAGACTGCACAGAGGGGCTCTCTCATTTGCCATGGTGGAGCGCAGCAATCTTCTTATTTCATCCGTGTAATTAAGGTAAGGTGTCAAAACAATTGCCTCTCACAGACAAGGACTGGCAACTTACTTCTTGCTTTTTTAAGTTTCCTTTGAACAGAGTAATCAAGAAGTTGCCCGCAGGACGTGGAGACCACCTTTCAATTGTATTTCCCTTAAAAGTCCACCAGCTGCTCCATGGCCGGGGACCTGGGTGCCTAGAGTCCTGTCCCCTGATAACAGCACGAGGTGTGAACTTCAGTCAGGGATGTGTGTGACTCCAAGTGTCTGAGCTACGAGACACGAGAGCAATTTCGCAAATGACCCAGGGTGGTTCAGGGAACAATTTTTTATATATAAATGAACACAGAGCCGTCTTGTAAGAGTACAGAATAAAAAAAGCTGCTGTGTCAGGTTGAGGCGTTTTGACACCGGAGCTGTGAATGCCGCACCATCTATCATCCTAGGAGGCGTCCTCCTCATTGGGCTTTGTTATAAATCTGTTTCCTTCCTTCCTCCTGCAGTTAATATGCTTCCTCCCAGCTCCTTACTGGCTATGCATTCAGCAGCGTTCAGCGTTCGTATCTGAGCCCATAGTCGGCATTGTTATTCCGCCAATATTTTCATTCAGTGATGCTCTCCAAGCGTCACTTTTACTCTATCATGTTTGATGGAAATATTTTCTTCTGTTAACATTTGTTTTTCCTCTTAAGATTTTTATTGGCTAGGCATTTTTCCCTGTAAGGACTGTCTTTAGCCAAAGTTAGGAGACTGCAGGGTGCTCTGAGCGAGTGGCTGCCCCACGCCCCCTTGAAACTTCTCCCCAGGCCTCAATCTTTGGCTTTTTTTTTTAAGAGACAGAGTCTCACTTTGTTGCCCTTGATAAAGTGCCATGGTGTGACAGCTCACAGCAACCTCCAGCTCCTGGGCTTAGGTGAATCTCTTGTCTCAGCCTCCGGAGTAGCTGGGACTACAGGTACCCGCCACAACGCCAGGCTATCTTTTTGTTACAGTTTGGCCAGGGCCAGGTTTGAACTTGCCACCCTTGGTGTATGGGGCCAGCACCCTACTGACTGAGCCACAGGTGCTGCCCGGGTCTTTGGCATCTTTTAAATGGGAGTAATAAAAGTGTTGTGAAGATAATTGAGGCCAAGGCATGTGCAGGCTTTAGCTGCAATGGCTGACTTATCTGTATGTTTCCGTTATTTGAATAAAAGGAAAGAACTAGAAACAATGAGGTGGGGACCCCAGATCAGTAGAGGGTGTTCAGTAGGTAACAAGGAGAGAGGAAAGGAGCACGGGGGAGTGGAGAATTCATTGCTTTGGGAAATGCTGACCCCTCCTCCCTGAGGCATTCTTGGACTTTCTGCCGGGTCCTCACCTAGGGGTTGGCCTAGAAGGTTATTTTAACACATTCTCAGGTGAAGCTGATGGTGCTGGGCCACACTGAGCCCCACTGGCCTGAAGCACAGGGTGCTGGGCTGGTGGAGAGGGAGACGCCCTCTTCCCTTCCCCTCCGCTGCAGCTGTCTCTGGTCTTCCCATTGGTGGCTTGTCTCTGCAGAGCCTCGTTCCAAAGCCAGGACTGCAGGTGGTCACAGTGAGGTCTGTGCTGCGGCTGGTCAGAGGTCTGGAGGGAGTCAGGCCTGAGTGGCCCAGGGTGTGGCCAGTGTGGGCAGGGACGGGGGAAATATTTGCTGCCTTGCGCAGACAGAAGGGCCGAGTTCCAGTTTCTTCCTACCCTCTGCCAGTCCTGGGACATCTTTCAAAAAATGCCTGGAGCCACGTACGATGTCTAAGCGAGGAGCACACCTGCCCCTGTCCCCTAATGGCCAGTGCTCGTCTACACGTTACTCTGGGGACAGGTGCTCAGCACGGCACTGCTCCCCTCCCAGTGCCACCATCCTTATCCCTGCCGTCCGTGTCCGCCGGCTGCCTTCACACCTCTCATCACCGGACGGCCTCCTGCTCCTGCCCGCCGTCTCAGTGTGAGCGTGGCAGAGGGCTTCTCTGATGAGATGAGACGTGGCTCTGGGCACCTTTCCACTTTGAAGCTTCTTTGCTCCCATGCCAGGACATAAACTCTGTGTGTCACGGGACACAGGGGGTCAGTTGCACACACTCAGGAGCTGCCGGAGTGGCCTCGCAGGGTGGACGCGACAGAATCTGTGAGCTCTGCTTCCAAGTCTTTGTGGTGCTGAAGATCTCCACTCAATTCCCCCTCCCAGTCTTACTTTGCACTGTCCCTTCATGGAGCTTGGACCTGGGACTGCTGAAGCGAGACGTGTGCTCCAAAGGTGGGCAGGAGCCTGCAGAGCCCCGTCCACGGGAAGGGGGGAAGAGCGGCCACCTGCCGACTGCGGCCTGCGAGTGGCCTCGCTGCGTCCAGGCCCCAGCGGAAGGGAAGGGGCAGAGCTGATGGCCGGCTGCCTTCAGGAGGGTGTGCTCTGGCAAGTCTGATTACAGTGTGCTGACCCTGGGCTCAAGATGACATTGGAAAGCTGCCAGCCTCCAGTTAGGCTCTGGCAGCCTCTGCCTGGATTTGCGCTTCAAACACAACCTGCCCCTTTTCTCACCAGTGTCCGCCCGGCCCCACCTCCCACCACACCCAGCAGTGAGCACCCTCTGAGTCTGCAGAGCTGTAGCTAAAGCGGTCATCCCAGTGCTGTGGTCCTCTGTTTCTCTGAGTGGTCATCCAGAAGAGGGTGGGCAAGAGGAGGAAGAGCCAGCGTCACCTGGCTGCTGGCCCTGTGCCTGTGCTCTGGGTGCTGGCTGCGGCCGGAGTGAGCAACGTGCTGGTAGCTCTGCCTTCTCACCCAGAGAATAAAAAGACCTCCCATTGCTCCTAAGAGGCTCTGACGTGCACCTCAGAAGCTAGAACTGGGTTAAAACACAAAGCTGTGTCTAGCTGCAAGGGAGTCAGAAATGTCACGTCTAATCCCCCTACCTATCCGTAGGCCGAGAAAAGGGAGAAGGAGATTAGAATTGTAGTGTAAGCAAATAGATAGTATTTGTCACAGGGCCCAACAGGAGAGACAGTGGTGCTGTGCCCTGGTATGGCCGAGTTCACCACGGGACTCATTTTTCTCCAGGTAGATGGGCAGCTTGCCAGAGTCCAGTGTGGTAAATATGATCACCAGTCATGTAAGGATCAGCTGCCTCCAACCATAGAGGTCAAAAATATCCCACCAGAAATGTCACCTTCTTGTACCTCCCCCCACTGCAGAGTCACTGCAGTGTTACAGAGCGAGTGCCTGTGTCCCCCAAAAGGCATGTGCTGAAATGCTGGCCTCCAAGTTGATAGGATTAGAAAGTGGGACCTTTGGCAGGTGATGTGGGACTTGGGGTGGCGCCACCATGAAAGCGATTCATTTCCTTGTGAGAGCGACCTGGAGAGCTCTCCGTCACTCCTGTGAGGACACAGCGGGAGGACCGCTGTCTGTGAGCAGGAAAACATCCTCACCAGACACCAACTCCGCTGGCTCCTCGGCACTGGACTTCACAGCCTCCAGGACTGCGAGAAGAAGCATCTGCTGTTTACACTACCCAGCCACTCAGTCTGCTGAACTCAGTCACGGCAGAACAAATGGACAGAACACACAGCCGACTTTCACTGCATTTTCACTGTGTGCAGGGGCTGTGCTCAGTACCCACCTAAGGAGTCCGAAACGGAGCCTTGCCGAGTGGGAGGCTCCAAGAGAAGCTAAGCACGTCCTGGGAGACAGCAGAGCTCATGGAGTAAATAACTCGCTGGTGAGGAGTTGGGTGGACGAGAGGACGGACGGACGTGGGAGTGGTGGGCATGGGGCAGGGCTGGTGAGAGTGTGAACCTGGAGTTAGACCCGGGCTTCACCTCAACTCTCCCACGGATTTCTATGGGGCGCCTACGACTCATGCACCTTGAACTTCTGCATCCTCATCAACAGAATGGGAATGATAATAAAACCACACCATAAGGTTTCTGTACACACAAATAAGATAATAACAGCAAATATTTGTATAGCACATTTTATGTGCCAGACACAGTTCTCAGCACCACACACGCACGCACATGCTCACACAGAGACATGCGTACTTGGGAGCTCTTGCCCTCATTTCAGAAATGGGAAAACTGGAATAAAGATTTTAGTGTCTAAAGTGCCAGGAATGTCTCATGCCACGCAGCCATTATGTACCACACTGACGATATAAAACAGACATTTACAACACCTTCATTTAAATAGTGGTCCCACGGCACTCACCCAGAGGGAAGTATCCTCTTTCTTAATACCATCAGTTTTTATTTTCTATGAATGATCTTTTGGTAAATACCTTCAGATCAGTGGTTGAACCAGAAACGATCCCCACTCCACCCTGAGGGACATTTGGAAATGTGTGGGGACAGTGTGGCTATCATGACTGGGAGGGGAGGTGGCACCTGTTCCCGGCTCTGCTGAGCTCCCCACAGTGTGCAAAGTAGTCCCCGCGGTGAACAGTGATCTGACCCCAAGGTCCACATGCCCAGGCTGAGAGACCACTGCAATCAGAGAGCTTACCTGCAGGTGGTGAGTAGGATGGAAGCCCCGGGGGTCACCAATACTACAAGACTGTGTGGATGGTCTGGAGGGAGCTGGCCTCAGGCAGGACATATGGGGGCTGTCCTCTTAGGCAGACGGTGCAGCTGATGAGAAGAATTAGGAATCATTATCAAACTCCTCTGGGAAGCTGACCTTTATGGGACAGGTTTGTGCCTAAATTACTTGTGTAGAAACCTCATATTGTCCCCAGTATTGCCTCCTATGTTGTCATAAATTCCTTCCATGTGTGTGCATAAAGCTTGGGGTAACTTTAGAGGTAATTCTATGACATGGGTTGATCGTAAGAATCACAATTCTGGGGTTGAGATGGGGCAAACCATGTAAATAGCTCTACAGGACCCACCTTAGCAAGGTGGTTTCCGTGTGAGTTTTCCACACACCATGCTGAACGTTGTATGATTGTAAAGGTGAGCTGGAAACTGGGGGGTGATATAATTAATCCTTTCCATCTGATTTAGCCCTGACTTCTGGTGCCCGGCCGATCTTAGTTATAAGAAGCCCAGCGTTGACACCTGATGACATTGGCCAAGGGCTTGCTCAGTGGACGTGTGGCAGCCTTCCAATGAGGTAGCGTGTTTGATCTTCACGGTAAATCTATGTGGTAAGTGCCATTACCAGGCTAGAGGTTCAATAGCTTGCCCCAGAGCACTTTTGTAGCAAGTGTTGGAGGCTTGGTAGGACTCGAACAGTTCAATTTCAGAAGCTGTGTTCTCACACACAACTCTACACTCCCTCCCACCAAGCTGCACCCCGGCTACTTCCCTGGATGGGGACAGTCCTGGGCATAGCGTCGACATCGCAAGGAGACTTGCCCTTCCAGTCCAATGACAAAAGTCCTCAAAAACTATTTTGCACCTGCGGTGGGACCCACCCCATCAACAGAATTCCTCCTCTCAGGGACAGCATCGTGCCAATGAGTATGATTTCCTAAACCTCATTTTGTCTACAGCCAAGCAGTGAGTCTTATCTCTCCCCAGCTGTGAACTTTTACCATTTTTAACCTGTTCCATTTTTTGAGGAAATGAATTCCACAACTTCACTTCCTACCCTGCACTGAATTTTCTTTGTATTACTAAATTGCCTCTTCATTGCTTCAGAGGGGGCCCTAGTTGTTCTATAGCCAAGAAAGCTTGTCAACAGTTCCCAGTACCTAATTCCGCACCCTCCAAGTAGAACCCTTTCTTCTCATTGTCAGTCTTCCCACCTCCGTGATCACTGAAGTGGCCCTTCTCTGATTGTACTCATTCCTGGTTCAGAAGATGCCGGAAGACCCAGAGGAAATACAGAGCTCTCAGTCAGCCAGCGCACCAGGCAGCAGCTGCCTCTGTTTAATCCAGTCCTCCCTCTTCAGGATGTTTTCACCAACACCTGCTGTGGGGGAGCAAGGAGCCCGTGCACTTGGAGGAACTGCACACTCTTCTACATCTATTCCTATGATAATCAGATGGAAGACAAATGTGGGAGACTGTCTGTAAGAAGGGTCTTTACTGTCAGTCCTACATTCCTGATACAGGCACAACCCTGACAACAAAACGTTACATTCACTTACAAAGGAGATTAAGAAACACGAGTTAACTGCACTGGGTAGTTTGGCTCAGGATGTCGCTGGGCCCTTGCTGTCTCGGCTACACCCCTTGGCTCAGGGGAACAACAGGAGGGCACATCCATTCCTACGTCTGTCCTGAAGGACATTGGAGTCACCTGCACCGACGGTCTGGGGAGTCCTGGGTCTCACCTCCACCATGACATTCCTTAGCTCCTCCTAGGCACCGGCCTCCTTCTGAGCAGGATGTCTGTCTGAGAACCTTTGAAGGCAGCATAGCTCAGCTTTTCTTGATTAAGTATAATTATTAAGAGGGGTCAGCCTCCCTTTGCAGAGGTAGAGTTCAGGGAATCAGAGGTTGATGGCAAACTGTTTCCCGTAGCCTCCCTCACAGCCCCGTGGAAGAGTTGGGCATTTGGCCTGTAACCCTCAGGACAGGAAATGCTCCCCTTTTTGTTGTATTTGTTAGATAACACTCACACCTATGTGGCAGGCACCATTCTCAATGTTTTACATATAACTCATTTAATCTCCAAACAGCCTCATGGCATCAGGTTTTATTCTGATTCCCATTTCTCAAGTGAGGAAATGGGCTACAGAGAGGTTAAGCTTCCTGAGTGAAGACACCTGGTTTATGACTTTATGACTTGCAGAGCTGGGGTTCAAACAGGGGGGCTGGCTCCAGGGCCTGCCCCCCATCCCTACTGAGCATCGCCTATGCCACCCGGTTCAGGTGGGATGACAGAACTGGCTGTGGTCATCACCAAGCATGAGCCTGGGGAAGCCTGTGTCTGTGTTCAGTTTCCATGATGGAAACAGGAATTTCCCCCCCTGTTTCAAACCCAAGCCTCCCCCACCAGGCCTCTCACACCACACCTGCATCTAATTAGAAAGGCTGGTGCCTTTTTGCCTTAGTGGTGCTATGCCTGATTCTTCATTTCCAATCTCCCTGACGGCCCTGTCTCTGTGGGCCTGAGCCCTCACTTGCTTTATTTCCATATTCTTTTCCATTGGACAGAATGTTTCCTTTAAACCTCTTGACAATGATTCTTTGCTCGGCCAGACTTTAGTCAGCCTTCTGAAACTTTCTGGGCTCATCTGTGTACTTCTTCGTTAAGTTCCACTTATAACAAAAAACCAAAATTAGTTTAGCAAGAACCCTCCCCCCATTTTAGCAAGAACCCCCGACACTTGGTATCACATCCCTGCGGATAACTAGCTCTAGATTCTTATTCTCTGCTGTTCTGTGGGTTGTGTCCGATCCCCCGGCCTGTCTTGAATAAGAATCCGGTAGGTTGGTGGAGGCAGAGTCCCTCTTACCCCGATGCTTACTCTCAGGAATTTTCTACCCACCAGCCCCAGCCTGCTCCCTGGCTGGACGTGGCCTTTGCCTGTGCAGTGTCAGGGTTGAGCAGAATCTCTCTCCATTGCAGAATTCCACGTGGTGGCCCCTGTGTCTCATGGTGACCCTGAATAGCGTCTGTCTTACTGTGCTGTGACAGGATCACTGAATGTTCCTTTTTCTTTAGCACCACCTGCCAGCAGCTGAGAGGAGGAGTAGGATGGTGCCAGATCCCAGCCTTTTGTCCTTCCTTGATGCCTGAAGGCCACTCCCCTCTGGGCTCCCGTCCGCCGGCCTGTGCCCTGCCGCCGTCTCACATGGGCACGGGGCCCTGTGGGCTGACCTCTTCCTCCTCGGCGTTCTCGCCACGTGGGTGGCTCTGGCTTTAGGTCTGCAGACATTTGCTAATCGCTCCCAGAACTAGAACATTCCCAGTCATTTCCCAAGATGAGGTAGAACAAAGGAATTAAAAACTCAAGAGCAAGGAGAAGAATAAAGGTATTTTTTTTGGTGGTTCGAATTATGCCTTGGTGTCTATTCAGGATTTGGGATATTCTGCTGACCTTTCAGCCTGTATTTTAAAGACTTTGGATATATCAACTTTTATTTTTTTGTGTATAGTTTTCATTTGCATGAAGAATGTTTGAGCTTTAGAAATAACTTTATTTTTAGAGTCTGGAAGGTGCAAGGTTGAGCACATGACCCTAGATTCAAGGAGGCAGAATTAATTATTAACATGATAACTATTTAGTGTCATTATTGTTGCTTGAATATTGAAAAAAGGCAAAGATTTTTGAGCCATTTCAATCTATTCTTCAACCATTCTAATTGTTAGAAAATTCACCTTTAATTAGTTGATGTTAGCCTCTCCATAATTTCTATCCATTGTTCCTAGGTCTGTTAGCTGAAAAAAAAAAACCCCACAAAACAAACATACCACTAAGTCTCTATGACAAGTCTTCATGTGTTGGAAGATAAATCTCTGATACTCTCAGCGTGATTTTTTTTTTCCTTTTCAAGTTAGTATTTTCTTATCTTGCCACATTCTACTCATTAATATCATCCAATTAAAACCTCAGGGATGAATACAAAATGATATCTTTTGTCTTGTGGGAAAGTGTTCCATTGGTTCCCCGCCCCCGTGCTCGTGAGCTGACACAACGAGGCGGCAGAGTGGAGGAAGACGCTGAGTGTGGGCAGAGACCTGCTCTCCAGGGTGGGGGGGATGCTGGGCGGGCGGGTCTTCCCGAGCTGCAGGCCTGGGCCGCAGCGCTGCCCCGTGTTCACACAGGAATGGGCAGCAGCCCTGGACGTCTGGCGTGGCAGGAGCAGCTGTGGGCAATCCCAAGAGGCAGGCCAGGGTCAGCGGGCAGGGTGGGGGCGTGGAGAGCACCCAGGTATCAGGGTTTCTCGCACCTGAGCAGCTTTAGAGAAAGACCCCTGGCAGAACCCTGTATTAATTATAACAATATTAAGGAAAAGAAGGATGAATATGAGCACACAAGTGTCAGGTCGTTACGAAGACTGGAGCAGTGAACAAGTTATTAACGTGCGTCCACTCTAATTTCATAAACACTGTGATAATCCACATCCTGGAACGGGAAACGGTCACTTGCAGAGATCAGCAAGTGGTGCAGTTTGTCTGACCCCAAATCCCTAATCTTAAATCTGCACTGAGTTGTTTAGTTACTTTCCAGAATTCAGCACGTCGCTGATTACAAAAGGCTGAAGTATTAGATGAGTTAACAGACTGTTCAGAAGAGAGAAATCAAAGCAGAAAGTTGATTCAGAAGAGCAGGTTAGTTCAGGAAAAGCAAGGCACTGTCTGTGGAGATGCCCAGTGCCGGCCACCGACCACCTGAGACCGCAGCCCTGTCAGCAGCAGAGACGTTGGGAAGCTCGCCATGGTGGCTGGCCCTCAAGCACAGCCTGCCTTTGGTGAAGGCTGAGAAGTCTTGGGAATATTACTTGCCCTCCACCCAGATCAGAATTAAATCAGGAGCCCACACAGTCTGTGTCTGGAGCCAAAATATATCATCCAATCGCGGTGCAGGGAGCCGGCCCAGAGCAGACAGGAGGGGAGAGGGGCAGGTGCTGACTGCACCGGAGTCCAGACATCCAGGGCCAGAGCGCCCTGATCCTCCGGCCTCTCGTTTTCTCCTGAAAATAGCAGAACAGAGTCTGCATACTGACTCCTCTCTCTGTCACTCATCCCTAAGGGCATCCAGCTTCGCAGTAGTATCTGGGCATTTTTCACTTTCTTCCACAAATTTCATTTTGAAGCTCGTTGGTTGGGTCAGTGACTCTCCTCCCACGTGTCCTGTGATGTGAACACCAGCTCTTGCCAGGATCTCTTTGTTCTGGAAAGCCGTGGTCCAGGAAAATAAATCCTGCTTTGACACCATCCATGCAGCCAGCTGCTCTCCACTCATTTCTTACTTTCCCTGCCAAACTGACAACTTCTAATTGGAAACCGAGTTGAAAAGCAACACTTATTATTCCAGTGACTTTTTGAAATCTTATATACAGAACTCCAGAATCATTAAAGGTACATATAATCAGCTTTGCTCTGATTGCATCATTACGTCTCGTGTTAACCAGCAGAAAAGTAAAAGCTGATGGCTTTGCTGTGCTCTGGGAAACGTTCCATCTCTGTACCCCTGAGTGCCCACCCTGGGGGCACGGGAGCCTGCCCCCCCAGCCCTCCTTCCACTCATTCTTGCTTCTGAAGCAGAAAGTGGTTGGCCATCATAATTCTGCTTTTTCTTTGAGGATATAATGAAGCCCACGCCCTGTACTAGTATTTATGTACAACCAAACTGTCCTGTGAGGCACGGAATGTTTCTTCCAAAAGCTCAGCATTACCAGTCCTGAAAACATCTTTATTCTCACAATCACGTGTGAGATAGTTCCACGATATAGTTCTCCTTACTTTTTAAACTAAGGTTTGAGCTAGCAAGCGAGATGGAACTTGAGTGGATAGAGCTACTGGGAAAAGAGAGTCTAATATGCCGACCATAGCTGTAAGAATATGTGCATGTGTTCGTAGTATATACAAGCATGTACATGTGTGTGTACATGGAGGGAGACATAGAGACAGAACAGACCAGTAGGCTTGGGAGACCACAGAAAATTCAGCCTTGCTGGAACATTTTGTGTTAAACTGTATTCAAAAATAGGGTTGGTTAGAATGTAACAATACAAGCTTGCATGCTAGTTGACATTTGAAGACTTAGGGTGTTGGATAGCTTATAAGTTCAAGACATGCTTGACAGAAGTAAAGTTTCTGAAAGAATTTCTCAAGGATCGACTTAGTTTATTTAGGCCGCTCTAACAGAATACCACAGACTGGGTGACTTATAAAGAAGAAAAGTTTATTTCTCACAGTTATGGAGGCCACAGGTGCTGGCAGACTTGATGTCTGCGTCCCCAGAGATGGCCGTCTTCGCATGATAAATGCACAGGTGCAGGGGTGCAGGGCTCTCTCTGGGCCTCTTCCACAAGGGCACTAATCTCAATCCTGGGGACTCCACCCTCTTGACCTAATCACCTCCCAAAGATCCCACCTCTGAACCTTACCACCGTGGAGGTTGCATTTCAATAAATGAAATGGGAGGCGGGGGTACAAAAACATTCAGACCATAGCAGGGTTTATACAGGATTATGTAACAAGTCTAGGGGATGGATGGAAAAAGGAAACACAAGGATTACAAGGGCATTTCAGTGGGATTTTGCATCTAGAACAGAACTTGGCACGTGTAGGTTGTCAGGTCACTGGGAGGTGAAGATGAGGGGAGAGGAATTCTCCTTCCTCGCAGCACCCCGTACAAGGGCAGCCAGAGTACGGGGGACACTCCTGTTTCACCCGGGAGCTTTCTCCCCACTTCCTCGATGGGAGACAAAGACACTGAGAGTGTAAACTTAGTAAACAACGGCGACAGGAACATCGTCCAGCTCTCCAGGCTCTATGTCCAGCCCAGGGCTATAGTCACATAGCACATTTGTACAAATGTCTTTGGCTGTTCCTGGAGTTAGTGTCTCCAGTGTCACACTGGCTGAGGAAGACCCAGGTGCTGCCTACTCCTGCAGAATGAAGCACCTCACATGCGTCTATGTGCCAGCCCACCATACAGTGGACACTCGCTCTAAGCTGTCACATCGGACGGAAACAAACTAGCATCTTGATGGGGTGATTAATTCTCAAGAGATGCTTCTGAGTCCTGGCACCTCATTCTGGTTTATTAGTCCCCAGCCTTGGAGCTGAGTGGATGGACCAAAAGCTCCCAGGGCTCATAGGATTCATCGGCAAGTTCTGTAGTTCTGAGGGCAGCGCGGCTGTAGGACGGGTTCCCCACAGGAATGCAGAGTGAGCTCTGGAGCTCCAGAATCCTCTGCTCCTCCTCATGGTACTCGGGGCTCAGCGAGGGGGTCGAGCAGGGCAGCCGCTCACGCGCTTATCCTCAGCACTGGCTGCCACACCCTCAGAACCACTGTCTGAAAATTGGACATTTATTGTGCGATTTTTTTTTGACACTTCAACTTATCCTAGGAGGTTCCTGGAAAGTACAAAATAAAAGCTTGGAAATCAGTTTCTTTTTTACAAGCCAAATTAAGTTCTTTTTGCTGTTGTTTTAGTTTGTTTGGGAGATTTTGTTGCTGTTTGGTCTTGTTATAAGTGGGAAGCAGCCACTCCTGTCAGGTGGGCAGGGACAGAAGTGGTTAAAAGCGCAGGCCCCCCGGTCAGCCAGGCTACCTGCCCGCACTGCCCAGTGGCTAGGTCCTAACAGGGGACTCCCCAGGGGCTTGGGGAACACTGGGTTGACAAAGGAGCCTCTTGACTTCAGCTTCCCCGTCTGTGCAATGGGAGTTAGTGACTTGGAATTTTCGTGAACACTCAATGAAGTGCTGTATATAAATAACCTAGCACATTTGAGCATAAAATTCAGCAGACGTACCCGCACAGTGACAAACAGTGCTGGGCAACTGTGAGCCTCCCTATTTTAGGAACTGCCATTGAAAAACTTTTACATATAGAAAAAACCCAGAATGTGGGTTTTTTGAGCCAAAAAGATATGAAAATAGAAAAACAGAAGGAAGAACTGAGTGTGCAAACTCACCCATCTGTCAAGTTACTTCTCTCAGGGGGTCAAACGCATGAGGAAGCAAAATAAGACGCAGTGACCACACAGGGCATCCCGTGTCCAGAGGGGAGGGGAGTCAGCACTGACCACGCAGGGTCTCCCTCCCATCCAGAGGGGAGGGGAGTCAGCACTGACCACGCAGGGCCTCCCTCCCGTCCAGAGGGGAGGGGAGTCAGCAGTGACCACGCAGGGCCTCCCTCCTGTGTCCAGAGGGGAGAGGAGTCAGCAGTGACCACGCAGGGCCTCCCTCCCGTCCAGAGGGGAGGGGAGTCAGCAGTGACCATGCAGGGCCTCCCTCCTGTGTCCAGAGGGGAGAGGAGTCAGCAGTGAGGGCTGAGCGTCCATCCCACGCAGTCTAGGTAATTTTCCACTCAGCATCATCCACATTTTCACACATCACTTGCTTTTGATGAACACTCTTTCTTACCATTGTGACATTCCAACAACATGGGTGATTTATTTAGCATTCCCCAACTATTAGACATTTAATTTGTTCCCAGTATTTTATAATAAATAACTATATTTAAATTATAATTAATAACTATAATAAATAACAGTCTGGTAGTTATCTTTACATATAAATCTTTGTCTGAATTTCTGACCATTGCCTTAGGATAAATTTATATGAGTGGAATTACTATATCAAAAATGATTTTAGGATTCTCATTACATTTTACCACACATGGTACAAGTTACAGTCTCAGTAGAGGTAAAGGCACTTGATAGACTCACAAGCTTCTTCCCAGAACTAAATATTATTTAAAAAAAATTGTGATTTGATTTGCAATAAGCAAGTATCTCAGTATTATATCTGTCTAAATTTGATCTGTTGATTTGTTCTTATATTTGCCGGCTGTGAGCAATTTATCTCTATGTATACCTGCTCTTGGCCTTGGCCCGAATGTTTGAGTACTGGGGTTTTAGTTTGTTTCTTAACACTCTGCAAGAGTTTTCAGTGTAAGAACTAGGATTATGACAAGGGGAGAGCCCGGGCCCAGACAGTGATATCAGGCTTGCTTTAACTGAAAGCTTTGAACGGTGGAAGCATCATGAGCAGAGGACCTCGAATGAGGTGTGAGTGGAGCACACAGTTCAGGGGACAGTGTCCATGTGAGAACGTGCTGAGAGTTAGGATTTTAGAAGTGTTTGGAACCGTAGTGTGGACCCGTGATTAGAATAGTGGGCCCTCCTTGTTGCAAAAACACTGCAGTTTTCCATGTGAGCTAATTCAGTGTTTTCTAACTCATGACTACAGATTAAAACTGATAATACTAAGGCTCAGGTTCCAGTCTGGAGACATGAGTTAGAATTCCCAGGGATGGAGACATGCATTGAAAAACCAGGATTGAGAACTAACCCTTTGAGAGATACTGCAGCTAAAACCACGTTTACCTAACGGCCCTCGTGGAAAGGAGAGAGAGAGGGAAGGAAGGGGAGGGAGGCATGAAAGTAAAGGGAAAGGAGGGGCCAGAATAGAAAAGCAGGAGAAACTTAGGAGAATATTGCTGTCATTTAGGAAGGAAATAGCCAAGGTCGGACTCGGAGACAGCAGTGGGAGGCACGGCGGGAACGGACGCCAGAAACCCGCAGACGATGTGCTGGTTGAGCCACAGGCTGACAGAGGAGGGCAGCGTCCAGTCGCAGGTTTGAGGGAAAGGAAATGCAGAAATGAGCAGTTACGAGGATTCCGGGGGAGTTAATAGGAAACTCATAGGATGACTTCTAGGCAAGAGTGAAAATTAAAGTAAGGATAGAGGTAAAGGAGGAGGAGGCATCTAGGAGGACAAATTGGTGGAGACACAGCAGGGGCTCAATGAATATTTATTCAAAGAAGGAATAAAGGACACAGAGGACAAGGTCCTCTAGGGCCTCAGTAAGCAGAAGGAAAAAGGCATAGAGTTGGGGATTTCAAAAAGGAACGGTCAGAGACATAAATGCATTGTTTTAAATTTCAGAAAGACATGGGTGTGGGGTATTGACGGGATGGGAGCTGAGACATCATTGCATTTCAGGAGGACGGTAGCGCTGTTGGAAAGTAGGTCAGTTAGTGAATGGCTGAGGACATCTCGAGGAAGCTGGGAGGAAGGATAGAGAATGCCTGGTGGAGAAGGGAGGTACTTAGAATAGAATTTTTGCGTTGGCCACGGTTCATGTTTAGTTTTGGGGGGGGTGGTGTTCTTCTCACTGTTGTTTGTAAAATAGGTGACGTAACTGCATTGCATCAAAGCATTTACCCGATGGGGCAGCAAAAATGGAAAAAGGAAGGCCACGTTTAATTGCTATGATGAAGTCCAGGAGAAGGTGGCAGGGAATGGACCTCACTGGCAGAGGAGGAAGGATGGTCATCCCAAAGGACAGGGCCCGCCCCCACCCCTTGCAGAGGACAGGGGACAACGCCACGGCAGGATCCCAGGGCCACCTCAGGGGCTCAGATGAAGGTCATGCTAGGGAAGAGTTCACGAGCATTCTAAACGGGATCCCAGTGCGTTTCTTTAAATCTTTTCTAACCTTGTTTTGTAAATTATGCTCTGCCTAAGTTAATTTTAACAAATTAACTCCCTGGGGATGGGAAACTGAGGTCCCATGCTGTGTAGCGTTTCTATCAACAGTGGTGGGCCACATGTATAAGGTTGGTGCCGTAAGATGGTTACGGGGCTGAGAGATTCTTACCGCGCAGTGACGTGGTGGCCGTCACGTCCTAACAGGACAGTGCGGCCCAATGCTCAGGCGAGTGCAGAGACGCAGGTGCCAGCGCCTCCTGCTCTGCGTCACGCGGAGTCACAGCACTGCAGTTACATCAGTACCTGACACTGGATAAGACACCTCAGGCTGCTGGGCTCTGTACTCACCATGCTAAACTTTTCATCATTATTTTACAGTGTATTTTTTCCGCTTATAGAAAAGAAGTTGACTGTAACACATCCCCAAGCAGTTCTCTCAGGAGGTGTTCAGAATGAGGCACCGACATCACAGGAGGTGACAGCTCGGTGTGTGACACTGCCCCTCAGACCCACGGCGGGACCAGATGTGGAGGCGGAAGGTGGTGACAATCAGCGTCCTGCCCCCGGGCGGCCTCAGGAAATGTGTGTGCATCTCACTTTGTTTTAAATTACAGATTAATACGAGGGTACAGATTAGGTTACTTTAACTAAAAAGGTTAACAGAGAAAAAATTAAAAATAGAACAAAGATTATAAAATGAGGAAATAAGGAAAGAAAATATTTTCACAGCTGCACAAAGTGTTCGTGCTTAAAACAGGGGTTATTGCAAAAAGTAAAAATGTTTAAAAATCAAAAGGTTTATTTAAAAAGTTAGTGATTTATTATTTAAGAAAAAAACAGGTTTTTAAAAATAAATTTCACTGTAGCCTACATGTCCAGCGTATGAAACCCACAGCAAAGCACAGCAGCGTCCCAGCCTTCACATTCATGCCCCTCACTGCTGAGGCCCACGGCGCCCTCCAGTCCTGACAGCGCCATTCACAGGAAGCAGCCTATATGGGCATGATATTTCTTTTTCCATTTTTTATTTATAATTTTTATTTAAGTGGATTTAGGAAATATAAGTGGGTTTATGTTACATGGGTGAATTGCATAGTGGAGAAACCTGGGGTTTTGGTCTACCCATTACCTGAATAGTGTGCATTGTACCCGACAGGTAACAGTTCATCTCACACCTTCTCCCACCCTCCTCCTCCCGTGTCCGCAGTGCCCCTCAGTCACTCCGTAGACTCATGAACACACATGCCCATTGCTCAGCTCCCACTCACAAGTCCAGAAAATCTGGCATTTGGTTTTTGTTGTTCCTGGATTAGTTCTTTTAGAACAACAGGCTTCAATTCTGTCCCAGTTGCTGTAAAAGACATTTAATCCTTTTTAATGGCTGAGTAATATTCTATGGTAGATACATGTGTGTGTATACATGTATACACATGTATTCTGTATACCTGCCTGTATATACACTCCACACCTCTTCATCCACTCACTAGCTCACGGGCACTTAGGTTGGTGTCGTATCTTTGCAATTGTGAATTGTGCTGAGATGAACATAAGCATGCAGGTGACTTTTTGATAAAATGACTTCTTTTCCCTTAGGTAGCCCCCCGGTAGTAGGATTGCTGGAATTGAATAGTAGATCTACTATTCAATTTCTTTGAGAAAGTGCCTCACTGTTTTCCACAGAGGTGGTGCTAATTCACATTCTTACCAACAGTGTGTGTGCATTCCCCTTTCACTACATCCACACCAGCATCCGCTGCTTTTTGGCATGTTAATAACGGCCATTCTGAGAGGTTTAAGGTGGTATCTCACTGTGGTTTAAATTTGCATTTTCCTGATGATTAGTGATATTGAGCTTTTTTGGTGTGTGTATTTGTTGGCCATCTGTATATCTTGTTTTGAAAAATGTTATCTTTCATATCATATTTTTACTGTTCCTCTCCTAGTTTAGACATAAAAACACCATTGTTGTTAAATTGCCTACAATATTCAGCATGGTGACGTGCTATACAGGGTGTTATCCCTGAAGCAGCGGGCTTCCCCGTGGCCCGGCTGGGCCCTGGGTACACCATCCAGGCTTGGGACGCGCACTCTGCGTGTAAAGATCACACAGTGAAACTGCCTACAGACGCATTTCTCAAAATATATTTCATTTGTTAAGTGACACAAGACTGTATTTATCCTTGAAAGTAGGCTGGGGTAGGTATAAATATCTAGAAGGAAGGAAAATCAGTAAGTAGAAAGAAACGAATAAAATTTGGAAGAAAGGAAGAAAAAGAATTAATTTGCGATGTGGGGTTGTTGTGAGTGAAGATGAGACCTGGACTCTGAGGGGGGCTGGTCATGCAAGACCAAGTGAAGACCCAGGAGCTGTGAGCCTGAGAGTTAGTTCTAGGGCCATCTTGGTGAGGGGGACGGAGGCTGCAGTGTGGACTGAAGTGACAGCAAGGTCAGGGTCTGCTCGGTCACAGGCACTGTGTGGAGACTGAGTGTCACATGGCAGTTAGGACAACAGTGTTGACTCATCGACCATCTCAGCTCACTTCAAAATATATAGATAGAATAACTTTAATCTTAAAACTAACTCTTTGATATATTCATTTCAAAAATGAGGAAATTCAGGGTTTGAGAGTTGAAGTAACCCACTCAAGGTCACCAAGCTTGAAAGTGCAGAGTAATTATGGCCATCCGACTCTTGGTGTCGTGCAACCCATTCCTACTTGTACCCGCCTTGTCGGTTGTTGGAAATCGGGAGCCTGATGTCAGCAAGGAAGCCAGAGTGTGGTCCTGAAAGTCAAAGAATAAATGTAAAGAGAGGATTAGAGAGATGAGTGCATTTTGGAAGATAAAGAGAGGAAAAACCCAGTTGGCCTGATTAAAGATGGCAAAGAGTTTTTTTTGGTAAAAGGGGGAAAAATAATGAATAGGGAAAAGGGAAGACTGATGATTTATTCCATCAAAAATCAGGTCTATCCTAACTGTTGTGTTTTAGAAAGGATGAAGAAATGCAAGTTTTTATCAGCAGAGAGGAAAAATAATCTCATAGGCCACAATAAAATAGAGGTAGAGCTACAGTGTTATAATGTTCTAGAATATTCCTTTTATAAGGTTTTTGGTGGTGATAAATCATGGATAAATAAGGTCCTCAAGAAGGAACTCAATAGGAATTGTTAAAATTAAAGAAAGAAGAAACATTAGCCCCACTCTTACAATGCCTGTGATCTGAAGGGTAATGTGACCCTTTAATTTATTATCTAAAATTGGACATTTTTAGAGTGAAAGAGAGTAACTTTAATAATTTACTGAGACAGCAGGCATAGACCAGGACTGTTTCAAACAAACTATAATTTATGTTCATCCCGTGAGTGGAGATCATAGACAATAAATAAGCAAAGGAACAAATCCACGTGCAGTTGTTGTGTCCTTCAGAGGAAACAAGTTTATTTGAATAGCATAATCGGGGAGGGGGGTGGACTCTTGTGGAGGTGACATTGAACTGAGACCTAAAGAACAAAAGGAAAGATTTGTGTGGAGAGGGAGCAGTGTGGGGGCTCGCCAGGCCCTGAAGCAGTGGATTTTGCCAAGCACCCCGGTAAGGAGAATGGCATCAGAGATGGATGGAAAGAAGTATCGGCGAGTCAGTCACACGGATTTTGTTCTAAATTCAATGGGAAGCCAAGAAGGCGTCCACGTGGCCCGGTGAGCTTGTGCAATCCACATTAAAACGTGGCCGAGTGGCTGCGGCCTGAAACGCACTCTGTGGAGGGTCACGACTGGCAATGAAGTTGAGACGGACGAACGGAGTCTGAATATAATCTGGAGGGAAAACGCCCCGACCTGCTGATGGCCGGAATTAGGGGCTGACAGAACAGGAGTGAAGAATGACTTCCAGTTTTCTGGCACACACCAGAGGGTGGACAGTGGTGACAATTCCTGAGAAGCCTTTCAAACAGGAAGCCGTGTGAGTGGGGAGAAGACAGCTCTGGTTCCAAATTGAAGACTCAGCTGGGTTTCTGTCTTCAGTTTGAAAGCAGGAACTAAAACACACTATCGGTTAGAGTTCTTTCTTTGGTTGAAAGCAACAGAAATGGACTCAGGATAGGACCTGTGGGGAACATTCCCACAACATTAGGGGAAGCTGGAGCCTCATCTTGGGAACAAGCCAGAACCAGAAGGGACCGTTCAGAGCAGCGGTTCTCAACCTGTGGGTCGCGACCCCTTTGGACTCACAAAGGGTTGCGGCGTTAGGAAGGTTGAGAACCACTGGTTTAGAGTTAGATTCTGGAACAGAAGGAGATGACCAACATTTTCAGTCTTTTAAAAAATCTCTGCTCAAGAGATTGTATTCAGGAAGGGAGTGTCTGCTTGGCTAAATTTATGTTACGTGACCCAGGTCACTGGACTTCATCAAGGGAATAAAGTTAATTTCTACCACAAAGGGGAGAGACAGGCAGTGGGTGCCCCAGACCAACGTTGGACCCAAGCACAAGCAGCTGTTGGGAACAGATTTATTTAAAACTGAAATGGCCATGGGTTTGGCAGCAACGGTTCACCGGCCGAGCAACTTGGGGACATCCAAGAGGGGAGGGGTCGGGATAAGACGCTCCCTGAATTGCACTCAGTAGGGTGATGAAAGCAGGGACAAGCTCCGTTCTCCTGGATGGAAAGGAGAAGGGTCATCCACAAACCACTTCACTCCATCCTAGTATCAAGACACATAAATCTAGCATTTTTATCAGACATATCTAATCTTGGGCCTGCTTTGGTGATAATCCTTGAACCTGGGTCATCTTCACCACACAGGGCTGATTTATGATTGTTAATGAGCTGCTAATCACTTATTCAAATTGGGAGGGCTGGCTGGCTGAACAGGTGCTGCACCTGGAGGAAGAATCAGCTGCGTTAAAACCTTCCAATCTTCATTTCTCTGGGAATAGGCTCTTTCTCCCTTGCTTTTTTTTGTTTTCTTTTTAGTTATTTCCTTTCCACTTTCCAGCAGGATCATGAACAAATGTGGCTCTGATGTGTCCTGCAGGGTCCAGTGGTCACGGACATTGTCTCAGTCGCTGACGTAGACCCCCAGTACAGCGTAGCAGGACTTGGCTATCCTGACGGTAAAACCAGAGAAAACCACTGACCTTCAGAGAAACAGGGGCTGATCTGACAGTGAGTCTCCTGGCAATAACAAAGTTTAAGATTATAAACAACTAGGACATCAAAAGAAAGGTCTATGGAAATACTCTCACAAGCTCTGCCTCATCTGATCAAACATAGCAACTACGTGAGATGAGGGTGTGAATTATTTCTAGGGTGTGATAGGAGTTAGAGAGGTTAAGAAACTTTCCCAAGGTCACTTAACCTGAAAGCTACAGAACTGGATCTCAATCTTAGTGAGGCTGACTCCAAATTCCCTTTACTCCCCTGGACCATGAGTATCTCCTAGAATGTGGAGTAAACGTCGTAAAAGATATAGAATTAATGCCATGTATTTATGTATTAAACAGGTATTTTGTTTTCAGATTAGTGTTCATTAAAATATGAAGAGGAGAAAGCTCCCTTCATAAATAGAGGGGGAGCTGATTAAAATGCAGTTTCTGGAGCTCCGATCTAGCGCCACCAAATCAGAAACACGGAGAGTAGGTCCCATGAGTTTGTAATTTACACTCTCCCCAAGTACTGTTTATGCACACAAAAGTTTGCGGAATTTAGTCTCTCACTGATTCTTGTTCATTTCCATGGCCAACACATTTAATAAGATTAATGACCTAGTCTCTCTGCTTAGAGTATATTAAAAACACAACATTAGAAAATGAAATGGGAAAGGAAAGGAGAGGCTCTTTGAAGCCAGCACACGCATCAGGAGAGGAGATATTTGATAAACATCTGCTATTGAGAAGTAGGACAGGCGGCATCTGTCGCTCAGTGGGTAGGGCGCTGGTCACATACACCCTGGCTGGCGGGTTTGAACCCGCCCAGGCCAGCTAAACAACAATGACAAATGCAATAAAAAGATAGCTGGGCCTTGTGGCAGGTGCCTGTAGTCACAGCTACTTGGGAGGCTGAGGCAAGAGAATCACTTAAGCCCAAGAATTTGAGGATGCTGTGAGCTGTGATGCCACAGCACTCAACTGAGGGTGACATAGTGAGACTCTGTCTCAAAAAAAAAGAGAAAGAGAGAAGCAGGGGGACAGGCACTTTACAAAGTAGGTACAGGCCTGCATTCATTATGCCCATCCTGATACAGGAAGCAAAGGTCAACTCATACTCCATACCCTTTCTCTGCTACTGCCGGGGAGAAACATAATAGATGCCTAAAAGCTGTTTAATACTTTAAACACAGCGGCACCTGTGGCTCTGTGGGTGGGGCACCAGCCCCATATACCTAGGGTGCCTAAGCCCAGGAATTGGAAGTTGCTGTGAGCTGTGATGCCACAGCACTCTACCGAGGGCAATAAAGTGAAAAAAAAAAAAAAAAAACTTTAAGCAGAAATAATTTTGGCACTTGTACATACCACATTTTATCTTTGATAGGTCCTTAAAGTTTCTTTTAGAACGTTTGATTATAAGTTAAAATACTGAGATTCAAATCTCACCTCCAATGACATGTAATTTTGTAAACATGGGCAAGTTTCCTTTTTTGAAATTTATTAATTTTGCATCTCAGATGGTATAAATGTTTTTGGTTACATGGCTCCCTTTTACAATTCTTGAGTCATGCTATTTTTGTGTCCATCAGCCAAGTGGTGTCCCTGTACTCTCGGGTGGGTTTCGGCCTCTCCCCCCTCCATCCCCTGCTTCTGCTCCATGGAGTTTTACTTCCCCTCTGTGTAAGTGTGTGCTCATTGGTAAGTTCCAATTTAATAGCGAGCACACGTGGCATTTGTTTTCCCATTCTTCAGATACTTCTCTTAGGATAATGATCTCCAGTTCCATCCAAATTGTTGCAAGAGGCATTAATGCATCCTTGGGTGGGGGCTGAGTCGTACCCCAAGGCACACACAGACCACATTTTGTTAATACACCCATGAATTGCTGGGCACGGGGCTGAGTGCACATCTTCGTAATTGTGAATTGTGCTGCAGTGAACACTTGAGTGCAGAGTCTTTATGGTTTAGAATGACCTCTTTTCCTCCGGGTAAAGACCCAGTAGCAGGATCGCTTGACCAAATGGGAGATCTACTCTTGGCTCTCTGAGGACTCTTCACACTGTCCCCAAGGCTGTCCTAATTTGCTCTCCCATAAACAGTGTAGTGATGCCCCTTCCTATCTGCATCCTGGCCAGCATCTATTATTTTTGGACTTTTTAAGAAAAGCCGCTCTAAAGGGCAAGGCGATATCTCACTGTGGTTTTATATGCATTAATATTTTGCATTTCTCTGACGATTAGTGTTGTTAAGCATTTTTCATACGTGGAGTGACCATTTGTCTATCTTCTTTTTAAAAGGTTCTGTTTATGTCTTTCTCTCACATTTCAATGGGGTTGTTTATTTTTTTCTCTTGCTGATTTGCTTGACTTCTTTATACATTCTGGTTACTAGCCCTACATCAGATACATAGCTTGCAAGTATTTTCTCCCGTCCTGTGTGTTGCCTGTTTGCTTAGGTTGTTTCCTTAGCTGTGAAGAAGCTTATAAATACAATAAAGTCCTATCTATATATTTTTGTCATTGCTATGATTGCTATTGGGGTCTTAGTCATAAATTCTTTGCATAGGCTGATATCTAGAAGAATGTTTTCCTACATTTTCTTCTAGAATTCTTATGGTTTCATGCTTTACATTTATGTCTTTTATCCACTTGGAATTAACGTTTGTGAGTGGTAAGAGAGT
Organism: Arctocebus calabarensis; assembly: GCA_963573935.1. Lineage (NCBI taxonomy): Eukaryota > Metazoa > Chordata > Mammalia > Primates > Lorisidae > Arctocebus > Arctocebus calabarensis. The sequence continues at coordinate 7,313 of CAUYON010019834.1, read as the reverse complement.
AGACAGATTCTGTTTCATTCTTCCACACATGGTTATCCAATTTTCCCAGCACCATTTATGGAATGGGGCTTCTTTTCTTACTTTGTGTTTATTCTTATCTGTTTTGTCAAAGATCAGTTGGCTGTATGTGGTTTCATCTCTGGGTTCTCTGTTCTGATCAATGTCTCTGTTTTTGTGCCAATATCTTGACTTTTTTGGTTACTACAGCCTTTTATAGTATAGTTTGAAGTCTGATAATGTTCTTTTACTTTAAGATTGCATTGGCTATTCAGGCTGTTTTCTGGTTCCAAATGAAGTATGGAATTATTTTGTGTGGATGTGTGAAATATGATGTTGGCATTGTGGTCAAGGTTGCTTTGAATCTGTAAATCAGTCTGGGTAGTATGGGCGTATTAACAATTTTGATATGACGATATGATTTTCTATTTGTTGGTGTCATCTGCAATGCCTTCCTCGGTGTCTCATAGCTTCTCTATAGAGATCTTTCCCCTCCTCCTTGATTAAGTAGATTCCTAAGTATTTTCAGTCTCCTTAAACAGAACGACGGCCAGCTAGAATTTTGTATCTTGCAAAACTAAGTTTCAAATATGAAGGAGAAACGACAGCCTTTTCCAGACAAGCAAAACTGAGGTGATTTGTTAGACCAGACCTGCCCTTCAGGAAATGCTCAGAACTGCATTGCACATGGGTTAGTTCAAAAGCCTCAACGCCCACCAGAGTGAAATCACCCAAAAGCCAACACTAAGAGCTCATATAAAAACAATAGCACAAGAGTGCAGGGAGATCAGTAAGGAAATACCCGACATGATGAACAGAGAAGCGTCTCAAATGTCAATCCTACCACTCAACATAAACTGTCTGAATGCCCCACTTACAAGGCATAGTTTGAATGGATGAAAATATAGAATCCAAGTAACTGCTGTGTCTAGAAAACACTTCTAACCACAAAGACTTTTCAAGATGGAAAAAAATATTCCACCCAAATGGAGACCAAGAGAAAGCACAGGTAATCATTCTTATACCAGATAAATTTAACTTGAAATTGACAATGGTAAAGAAAGATAGAGATGGTCATGATATAATAGTAAACGGAATAATTCAACAAGAATACATAATAATCCTAAATATGCATGCACCCCAGGGTGCCCAGACGCATAAAGCACATTTTACTTTGTCTAAGCAAAGAGATAAACCGCAGCTTGGTAATTGCTGAGGACGTCAACACCGCTCTGACTGAGCTGGACAGATCATCTAAGCAAAAAGTAAGTAAATGAACACTGGACTCAAATGGGACTCCAGAACAAACAGGCCTAACAGATATTACAGAACATTTTACCACCAAACTGCTGTTTATACATCATTCTCATCAACGCATGGACCGTTCTCTAAGACTGATCACATCTTAGGCTACAAGACACCTCTCAAACAATTCAAAAAAATAGAAATCATACCTTGTACCACCTCAAACCAAAGTGGAATAAAGGTTGAAATGAATTTCAAGAGAAACACTCAGTTCTACCCAAAGCCATGGAAACTAAACAACCCACTGTTGAGCAATTATTGGGCCAACAATGAAATTAAGATAGAAATCAAAATAGTTCCATAATGGCATGACAAAGGGGACATAAGCTATCAAAATCTATGGGATTCTGCAAAAGCAGTCCTAAGGGGAAAGTTCACAGCTTTAAATGCCTATGTCAAAAAGATGGAGAGATTACAAGGTAACAACCTAATGACACATCTCACAACAGAAAGGGCTCACCAAACCCAAAGGCAAAGGAAAAAAAGGAACAATTTAGGATAAAGCAGACTAAACAAAATGGAAAATGAAAAGAAATTGCAAAGGATTAATGAAATAAAAATCGATTCTTTGAAAAGACAAAATTAATAGATCTCTTGCCAGATTTAACCAGGAAGAAAAGAGGGAGGACTGGAATACCTCCAAGTTTCTTGCTCCAGGATTTCTCCCAGTTGTGCTGCGGCAGAAGTTGTGAGTGTGAATCTTGACAGTGAACTTGAGTGTGGTGGATGGACAAGCATTGTACAAGTACCAGGGCTCAGATCACCTGAAAACCCCCACGTGATGTCTCATCTGGATCCTTCCGGATGGATAAGGTGTCATTGTGTTCCATTAACTAGCTGGCATGAGAATGTCAGGATAATCTATTAAATAAATGCAATTATGAGTCCAAAGAAACAGTTCACTGGAATATTCACGTCCTGGTCTCTGCTGCTAGTGGAAATGAGTGACTTTGCACCACAAGCCCTTCATTTATTGTTAGTTTTCTTATCTCAGAAAGGGATTGTAAGTTCTTACTAGGTGCCTATCAAAAACATGCCAAAAACAATGGAGAATGTGTTTGAAATGAGATTTGGGGGACATTTCTGTTTTATTAGATGTAAAATAGTATTACAAAGCATGGAAAATGGTTTTTATGTAAGGGGCTGATCATCAGAGCTGGTCTGTAACTCCAGACTACTTGTGTGCTTACCTCTCCAAAACGCCGTACACTGAAATTCTAAAACAGGCATTCCACAGGCAAGTCCTCTGGAAGCCTTTCAGAGCAGGGCTATTTTGGAGGAAGGATAAAACTATGTATTTGTCACTGTTTTTCTTTCTCTGTTTCATGGTTTATTGTTTTTCCTGACTCAATTATTTTTCCTGTCATTTGCCTTAAAGGAATCATGGTAGAATTTTTAAGATAGGAGAGCAATATTTTTGTAAACATTTTATTTGTCTTCTAAGCCCTATATTTTCTCTTTTGCTAGAGAAAAAAGCATGCTTTTTTCATCATACTAACTCTCAAGTTTTATAGGGAAAAAAACCAGAAACAGAACATTTAAAATCAAGATGAAAATGGGTGAACCTGTCACTCCAAAAACATGTGCTAGATTGTTCTTTTTCTTAACTCCTTGTTGATAAAAGAAACTTAAGGGAACAAAAAAGCAATTTCTAATTCATACTTTAACTTTACAAATGCTTATCTGTTATACATTTTTTAAATTTATCTCATGGTTTTAAGATACCAACCAGTTTCATTTTGTTGCCCCTACCCCAGAACTAGAAGAGAAAGTTTATTTTATTATTCATCACGTCATCCAGTGATAACACATGAAACTCTCTTTAAAAATGCTATGACTATTTTATCCCAGTCAAGGAATTAAAATTTACCTTTAATGTTTTTTTAGGCTCATTGATTAAACTATTAGCAAATGACAGCCAGAATTCCAAGTGATTAACCAGAATTTCCAAACAAATTACATTTTTGAATATGTAAATGGGCTTAGTTACGGGACCCCATTTTCATCAGTGTTGGAAAACCGTTCTAACCCTCGTCCTCCAAAGATGAACACATTCATTACATCAATTGGAGAAAGGAACGTGGTGAAATACTTGAAAGTTATTTTAAAAAGGAGATGGATGGCAAAAGAGAATACATTTGTTCAGCCACCACCAAATTTATTTCCAGAACAAAAGCCCTCATCATTTGCTAGGGAGTGGTCTGTCCTGGATGGACAATGGTGGATGTGGCCTAAAGTGTCTCTGCCGCCCGCTCAGAGCCAGCGCAGTGACACCAATCTAAATAAAAGAGTCTCAGTCGTACTTGTCACTGACCAGATGTTAACACTTTCCATAAAGGGCTTTAGAGGAAAAGTTTGTATTTCAAGAGTGGCAGCAAAGGAGAGAGAACACTGTGCTCATGGCAAGAGCAGGTGTATTAAAGTCACTTCAAATTGGCAGCCCCTGCTAAGAGCCTTCTATGTGACGGGCATCTTCCTAGGTCCTCTGTCATTCAAGCTCATTGTCTAGCAGGGAAAACTGGTAGGAAGAAAAAAAAAGTTCAACAAACATTTGTCAAAGCAATTTGAATATATATTATATATATATATATATATACTCAAAAAATACAAAGGAGGGATTATTTTTCCTGGAAAACTAAAAACAAGGAAAGATTTGAGTTGGGTGCAGAGGCTTACTAAGAAAATGTATGACAGAAAAAGTGAGAGTGATACTCTATGCAGAGAACATGCCCGGGGGAAGGCTTAGAGGATAAAAGAGCATGGAAAATTCTAGAAGGCATGGTCCTTATTGATAAAGCAGGACCTTAGCTTGAGAAGCCCCCGCCAGGAGGGATAGGAGGGGCAGGTATGTGGTCAGATGCTTTAGGCCAGGATGCTTTTCAAGGTTTGAGGAGAATGGATTAAAGGGGTGGAGAGTAGAGACAGCCCGATGGGTCAGGAGAATAAGGAGGATACAGAAGGAGCGATGTGGCAGTCTAAGTTAAGTAGTAGAGGTGCAATCTACAATAGAAATAACAGATGTTGAAGAATTTAGGTTTAGAGTTTCTAGGTCTTGGTGCTGTTTTGACATAGGGTAGGTGACTTACTGGGTGTAAGCCTGATGCCTTCCTATTTCAACATGAGCCCTGAGTCCAAATCCACCACGTCTCCAAGGTACCACCATCACGTAATCTTGCGTAACCCCTTACTCTTTTCTCAGTCTCTCATTTACAAATAATTCTGCTCCACCTTCTGGAACTGTTACTTTGAACATATGTGAGAATGGGTGTGTGTGCACACATGTGTGTGAACGTGACTGTACATGTGTGAACATAATTGTACATGTGCATGTGTGTACCTGTGTGTGTGAATGTGAGTGTATGTATGCATGTGTGTGTACCTATATGTGTGTGTGAATGTGCATGTGTATGTGTGTGTGAACCTGAGGGTGCATGTGTGCGCACGCACACCAACTCCTTGGCTTGGTTGCCATGCGATTTCCCTTGAGCCCATTTCAGGTGTAAATGATCGTTTCATCACACCTGTTTTAACTTGAGATAAAGAGTACAGATACTGTCCTCTGGCACCCAGTGGCATCTTACTGCTTCTCCAGTTACAACTAAACTATCCCTTGGAGGTTTCCACCCTTCCCCTGTGTCCCTCTCTAAGTCCTCTTCTCTTCTGACCTACATGAATCATCTGCCCCATGAATTTTTGGTGATTAAATATTTCATTCCACTTTACAGTCAACCCAAGCTCCGCCAGAATTCTAGCACCAACTCCCATCACTTCGGATTCCCCAAGAACGAGTTATTGAGCACTCTGCTTCACTTCCTGGCCTCTCCATCCACAAATGAGCCTCTCTCATCCATTCAGGTTTACTCCCCAAACCTGCCATGTGCTAGGCTTCTCCACATTCCAAAACCCCAACTCAGGCACCCGATGCCTAGAAACCCATTTCCCTTTCATCCTGCTCATCAGATTAGTCCTTCACCCTGATCATCATTGCTGCTTCCCTCTTACCTTTTATCTGAGGAATCCAGAACCTGTCACTTAAGTGTTATTTATTTTGCATCAGTGTTTTGCCTCTTCTTTCAATCCCCCAACACTGAATGAACCCAATCAGATGTGTTCTCCACACCTGCCCCTCAATTCCAGAGCACAGACAGAACATAAGCACCCAATGTTACAGCCCCATCTTCTCCAAACTAAAACGAGTTCTCAACACTGACTCTCAGCACCACTGCTGCCATGTTCAATTCCTTTCACTCTTCTTGTTTCTACCTCTGTTTCCAAGAGAAAATAGAACTTTCTCACCTTCCCCTTCCCAGGCATAAACCTCTTCCAGCCTCTCCATCTTTCCTCTCTTCCTCTTCTGCTACAGCTGAAGGCTACAACGTGGGCCTTCAGTCCCATCCCTTCTCATCACCTGTAACGGTTAAGGGCTCATCCTCAACTAAATGCTTTTAGTTTAACTAACACTTTTAATTAAGCTGAATTTACTGCAATCCCAAACAAAACACAACATAACCCTCTCTTGAACCCTACCTTCATCTCTAGGTAAAGTGATGCCTTTATCCTCCTCTTGACAAACCTACCAGTGATAATTATAATCCCTAGAAGTCATTTCTTCAGGCCTCATTCAGCCACTTCCATCTGGCTATGAATCTAGCGCTCCACTCTCCACTGAGAAGTCGCCAAATCCAAAGCATCATTCTCAGTCCTCCTCCTAGTTGATCACACTTTAGAAGCTGAAACCCCCTCTCCCTCAATGTCTATGAAACCCGGGCTGTTTTTCACCTACTTGCTTGATTCCTTTTTCCTTGGCACGTGCCACTTTCTCTCCAAGGCAGTGAATGTTGGCGATGCCTAAGACACAATCATAGGCGTCGTTTTCCTCCCAAACTGGTTTATGTCTTTAGACAAGGGGTCAGCCAGCTTCTTCCATAAAGGGCCAGATAATAAGTACTTTAGGCTTTGTGCGCCATACAGGCTCCGTCACAGCCACTGCACTGCTCTCGTGGAGTGAAGGCGGCCACAGACCATGTGCACATCAGTGAAATTGGTTTACAGAGTTGGGTGCAGGCTCCGTCTGTCCCAGGGAATCTGCCAGTTGCCTGTCCACATTACCGCCACCATTTCATGGCTTTAATTTCTACTTAGAGATTAATCAAAGATCTATATCCATCCATGTTGTCCATCCATAATGTCTGCCCTACAGGCCATACTGACTACTGACAGCTAACAGGAACCACAAACTCAGTAGCCTTCATGAAGCCCCACGGCCCTGTGTGACATGCAGACAGGATCCCTCCTCCCATACCTCCCGCACATGGCCCCGTCCCTGTCCCCTGCTCATAAACACACGGATCAGGCTGCTGCTCTGGGGCCCTGTGTGGGGCGTCCCCCTACTTGAATACTTAACCCCAGAAATCCATGTGACCAGCTAGTTCTCCTCCTCATCTTTGTTCAAGTGTAACTTTCTTTTCTTTTCTTTCTTTTTTTTTTTTTTTTTTTTGAGACAGAGCCTCAAGCTGTCACCCTGGGTAGAGTGCTGTGGCATCACAGCTCACAGCAACCTTCAATTCCTGGGCTCAAGCGAGTCTCCTGCCTCTGCCTCCCAAGTAGCTGGGACTATAGGTGCCCGCCACAACACCCGGCCATTTTTTTGGCGGGCCCAGGCTGGATTCGAACCCGCCAGGTCAGGTGTACGTGGCTGGCACCTTAGCCCATTGAGCCACAGGCGCCGAGCCAAGTGTAACTTTCTTCGTGAAGACTACTGCAGTCACTCTATTAAAAGGGCGTCATCCACTCTGCCTTAATTTTATTCCCATTGCATTCACTTTCTGAGACAATCTGTCATTTACTCATTCATTACACTTAATTTTTACTCTCTGTTTCCTCTCATGAGATTATAAGCTCCAAGAAGACAGTGATGGTTTGTCTGTTGGGGGGGGGGGGGCCCGCGCCGGGCGGGGGGGGCGGGGGGGGGGGGGGGGGGGGAGGGGGCGCGGGGGAGGGTGGGAGATGTG
>CAUYON010019833.1:0-10723 GCA_963573935.1 Arctocebus calabarensis | reverse complement strand
GGGCTTTCTTAGAAAAACAGCAAATCTGTAGTATGGCCCAATATTATGGTCAATATTTTCTAGCTCTAGCAAGGCTCATGGGCTTTCTTAGAAAAACAGCAAATCTGTAGTATGGCCCAATATTATGGTCAATATTTTCTAAGTTTGTTTTCTAGATGGAATGAGTGGATACAAAATGTTTTATTGATAATCAGATTCAGGTAACCAATGCTAACCCCCACCCCCAAGAAGATATGAGGTGTGTTGCCTACCAGATTACAAAAGGAAAAAGAACAGCAATATATTTTCTGAATTAAAACTTCCAGAGTTAAAAGTATTTCAACCAAAATAAATATACTTCTAAAATTAAAAAAAAAAAAATCTGTCTGAAACTCAAGACGACAATTAACTCTTTACCCTCAACCAGTTTCCTAACTGAATGGTGATAAGTAACTATTCTTTTAACCACTATTTATTCCTCCAAACTCAACCGACTGCTCTGTTGGGCCCTTCAATATCCATCTGATCTTTCCTCTTCTGTCTAATCTGGCTTTGATTTACTGCTGAGCTTCTCCACCCAGATTTCTGGGCCTTTCTCTATCTGTCTCCCTCATCCATGAAGGCGAATCTACAATCGCACCAGGCAGTAAAGGTAAAACCCACAGTTTTAGTGTGGTTTACTCCGTTACTCTGTAGTATTCTGCTACTGAAAAGGGTAAGTTATAAATGTTGGTTTTTACTGATGAGTATTAAAGCTTAGTGAAGGCTAAATCAATTGTCTATTCATATATATATTCTCATATATTTCTGAGTCTTCCAAGTGATGTATACATAAAGGAAGTAAGGATGAAAACACTGTAGTCCATTCTTTTCAAGTACGAAGTTCATTGAGGAAAATGGACACACAAATATATGTACAAAAACTGAGTAGAGACATGTTCTAAGACAGGTATAAAAAAGAAACTTACTAACACTTGACAGGGGGTATTTAATTCTGCCTAATGGGAGAAGAGACGGAAGGCATCAAAGGGGTAACATTGAGGTGAGGGCATTCTAGAAGGAGGGCACAAGTGCAAAGGACAGAGCTGTGCATGTCCATGGTATGGCCAGGAATGCCTGGCCAGTGGCATAGGCTTAATGGAAGAGTGAATGGAGCTATAAAGATAAAATGAAGACAGTTTGTGAAGAAACTGCCTCTTAACATCTAGATAACACAAAGCTAAATGATATGTATATTTTTGACACTTAAAAATGGATATTGTTTATTGTGCATTAATTATATGCACATATTTAAGTAAGGTTGATTAAAATAAAATCAATTAAAAAATAAAAAAATGCTTCTGGGTTGAGAAAAATGGCCAATTTATGGTGTACTTTATGGTGTATTGAGCTTTAAATTCATGTACATTTTCTTAGAACAATTTAGAAATATTGATCAAAGTCCCCTCTCACTAGATTCCTAGACTTTAGCCAAATAATTTTATGTTGAAAAGATTTATTCAAAGTTAATTTGAAACACACAAAGAGATTTATATAATGTTCCTTGCACTGTTAATTATAAGAAATTAAAAATATGAAATTCAATTTGTTTAATAAATATTGAGATTACTAAATGATAGACTTCTATATAGCCATTAAAATTATGATTTAAAAGAATATTCATGTAATTATTAGTACACACATTGACAGTTAAGTAAGTGTTATATTTTTCCAGTAATTTCACACTTCACAAAATTAAGATGATTTTTCTGCATTAACCCTCAGAAGTTCCAGTTAAGTCAGCAATTATAAAAATTCTCCTACATATTTTAGTCTAAAGTATAGAGTACAAATACAACTTTAAAAGTAGAATGTTCATACCTCAAATTGCGGAGTTCTTGTCCCCATTCAGTGTTTTGGTGTTCTAACTGTGATTTTACACCTTCTGTCACAGAGAGCTCCTTTTGTAGGTCACAAACTGCATTTTCCAATTTTTTAATTTTTACTTTAAGTTGTTCACAGTGACTTCCTTGACATTTTATTATTCTTTCATAGGAAAGGAGTGTTTGCTGTATTTTCGACACACTAACATTATCTAGATTGGGGTGAAAAAAGAGAAATGAAATAGATGAGTCCTTTTGGAACATAAAGTGCTACACATTTCAACATCCTTCATTTATACACTGATTACACACACACACACACACACACACACACATCATACAACGTGAAAGGCTAAGTCCTGCAGATGAAACACATGAGAACTCAACTGGGCATGGTGACTCAGCCCTATCATCCCAGCACTTAGGAAGCTAAGGTGGGAGTATTGCCTGAGCTCATAAGTTCAAGACCAGACTGAGCAAGAGTGAGACTCCCATCTCTAAAGATAGCTGGGCATTATGGTGGGCACCTATAGTCCCAGATACCTGGGAGGCTGAGGCAAGAGAATCACTTGAACCCAAGAGTTTGAAGTTACTGTGAGCTACGATGTGAAGGCACTCTACCAAAGGTGACAGAGGAAATCTCTGTCTCAAAAAAAAAAAAAAAATACAGAGAAGACCCCTGCTCCTGGTTAGCTTAAAGTGTAGTAAAGAACAGACAAAAAAAGTGATAATTATAAACTCAGAATCTGTAAGAAAACAGAGTTCTATGGACACATAAGAAAATTTGATTTATGCTGAGCCAGGCAGGATTCTTTGAGGAGGAGATGGCTACATTGGGAAATGAATCTGAGAAGAAAGCAGTTAACCCCAGGGGGAGGGATGCATTCCAGCCTGTGGGCAGCATGCACTTCAGCACTGCTGTGATCTGTTTACAGCCAAAGGGGAGCAACAGGTGCTGATTTCCTTCTTACCTGAAACAACCAAAACGAAAACAGATAAAATACATTAAACAATGATTTTCAAGATAGTGGAGATGAGGCAATGCAAACATGGATCCCTGAATAAAAATTAATGAAACAATTAACATAAACAGGAAACAAACAAAATAAGCCTAAGGAATCCCTCCATCCCCTTTTTCTACCCTGACAGAGTTTCCAGGCCATGAAAAAGGGAAGAAAAACTGAGTTAGAGTTTATCAGAATCCCTGGATTGCAGCCATAAACCTGAGAGTCTGGTAAACCAAACTGAGATCCCAAGAAAGAACTGTGGAGGGGAAAAACAAATGAACAGACAACCCGGGTGATATGCAAAGATCTACTCTGGCACTTCGTAGACGAACAAACAGTGCTTGCATGCTAAGAAACTATCTAAAAAGTTTGGAAAAACCTGAACTTCAGAAGTTCATTAGAAAGGTCTTGCTTGAGGAGTAGGGATTTATTACTGTAGTTCAAATCGTAAAAGCAAGAACAGAAAGGCGCACGCTGTTTAAAGTAACTCAAGTCTATCCGAATAAAAAGTGCCAGAAGACAAATAGAGAAATTGAAGACTTTTTGAAAACAAAATTGCACTTAGAGAGATTCACATTACACTGTGAGAGATAAAAACTACACTTGATAGAAATATACACAGTTAAGAGATCACAAAAGAAAATATTCATAAATTTGAAACATCCATGCACTATGAGAAAACTTCAAGCAGCTTTGGGGGTATATAAACCCCCAAAGAAGCAGGAAAATAGATAAAAATTGCTGAGAAAATTGGCCCCAAATTTCTGAACTTAATGAAAACATAATCTCATATATTCCTAAAGAATCTGGCTGGGGCGGGGGGAATGAAAGTCTACTGTTGTCATTTTCTTATTGCCTATATGATGTGGTATACTATTTTCACAAGGAGGACTGTGATAAGTCAAAATCATGTACTGGAAATCCTACGACAAACACCAAAATAGTTAAAATAACAAGGTATAGTTTGTCAGCCAAAAAAGAAAAATACAAACCTAAATTATAAATACTTACTTGACTAATCCAAACACTATAGGAAGAACAGAAGAGAAGAGAAAATTAAAAAAAATAAATAAATAAAAATTAAAAAATGAAAGAAAAGATGAAAAGCTATGGTGGCGAATTCCACCAAACATCCTAGAAAAAAAAATACAATTTCACATAAATTCTTCCCCCAAAAGAAAGAGAAGGACTACATCCCAATTCATTCTACAATGCTAGCATTACCCTGAATCAAAACAAGACAATGACATTACAAAAAAGAAATCTCCTCATGAGCATGGATGTAAAAATCCAACCATAGGGAAGCAACCAACACATCATCAACAGGCGGATGGAAGCCTCTGGTGCAGCCACATAGTGAGACATGACTCAGTGCTGACCAGGAATAAGCTGTAGAGTCAGGAAAAGACATAAGGAAGCTTAAATGCAAGTTACCAATTTAAAAAAAAAAAAAAAAGCACTCTGAAAAGGCTACATCCAGTTTGATTCCAATCACAGGACATTTCTGAAAAAGGCAAAACTATGGGTAACACTAAAGAGATAGTGTTGCAAGGAGCTGGAGGGGAGAGGAAGAGATAAACAGTGGGGCACAGGGAGTTTTTAGGGAAGTGAAAAGACCTTGCATGGTACCACACAATAGATAGGTGTTAACATGCCTTTGACCAAACACATGGGATGCGCAGGATCAAGACTGAATGCCAGGGTGACAGGAGACTTTTGGTGACTGTGATACGACAGGGTAGGCCTTACTGCTCTGGTGAGGAGTGCTGCTAGTGGGGTGGCTGTACATGCTTGAGGACAGTGGGCCTATGGAAAAACTCTGTACCTCCCTCTTTGTTTTGCTGTGAACCAATTTTAATACAATCCCTATTAAAGCTCTAATGTCATACATTAAAGACCTCAAAAAAAAAATAATACTTAGTTTTATATGGAATCAGAAAAAAACTCAATTAGCCAAGACATTACTCAGAAATAAAAACAAATCAGGAGAAATCATGCTACCAGCCCTAAGACTATACTATAAATTGATAGTGATCAAAACTGCATAGTACTGGCACAAAAACAGAGAGGTAGATGTATTTTTGGGAGCTGACCTCCTGGGAGGCAAGGTCCCCAAGTTTTGAGGAACCACATCTGTGTCAAAAACCGAATGAAACCTGGCCCCAGCTCTTTTCTGTTATGGCTAGTTCTTGAACCAGATTAGAATGGAGACATGCCCTTTTGGTCATCTCAGACTGTTGAGAATGCTATTCTGCTTTTAGGCTGCTTTTAATGAAGTTATGCAATTATGACAAAATCATGCCTTCAAGCTACTGTATATAACACTTGTGCAATAAAGTTGAGGTTGCCTTGTCCTATTGAGGAAAGGTCCTCCTGATGCCCCTATTTTCTGTGGTTCTTTTTCATCCTGCACAGGTCTGCTTCCAGGTTCTTAATAACTTGGTTAGGCTGGGTCCTGGCAATGTATGGAACAGAATAGAGAACCAAGAGATGAACGCAGCTACTTATCTTCATTTGATCTTCAATAAGCCAATCAAAAACTTTCATTTGGGAAAAGACTCCCTATTTAACAAATGGTGCTGGGTGAACTGGCTGGCAACCTGTAGAAGACTGAAACTGGACCCACACCTTTCATTGTTAACAAAGATAGACCCTCACTGGATAAAAGATTTAAACTTAAGACATGAAACTATAAAAATACTAGAAGACAGTGCATGAAAAACACTTGAAGAAATCGGTCTGGGAGAATATTTTATGAGAAGGATCCTCCCAGGCAATTGAAACAACACCAAAAATAAATTACTAGGGCCTGATCAAACTAAAAAGCTTCTGCACAGCCAAGAACACAGTACATAAGTCAAGCAGACAGCCCTGAGAAAGGGAGAAGATATTTGCAGGTTATGTCTCTGACAAAGGTTTGCTAACCAGAATCCATAGACAACTCAAATGTATTAGCAAGAAAAGAACAAGTGATCCCATTTCATTGTGGGCAAGAGATTTGAATAAAGACTTCTCTGAAGAAGACAGGTGCATGGGCTACAGACACATAAAAAAATGCTCATCATCCTTAATCATCAGAGAAATGTAAATCAAACCACTTTGAGATATATCATCTAACTCCAGTAAGATTAGCCCACATCACAAAATCCCAAAACCATAAATGTTGGCATGGAAGTGGAGAAAAGGGAACACTTCTGCACTGCTGGTGGGAATGCAAACTAATACTTTCCTTTTGGAAAGAAGTTTGGAGATCATGTAGGGATCTAAAAAATGGACCAAAAATCACTTTACAACAAAGATATTTGCATCAGAATGTTATTGCAGCCCAATTCATAATTGCTAAGTCATGGAAGAAGTCCATGTGCCCATCGACCTATGAGTGGATTCATAAATTGTGGTATATGTACACGATGGAATATTATGCAGTCTTACAAAAAGATGGAGACTTTACCTCTTTCATGTTTACATGGATGGAGCTGGAACATATTCTTCTTAGCAAAGTATTTCAAGAATGGAAGAAAAAGTATCCAATGTACTCAGTGCTATTATGAAACCCATATATAAGCAGCAACACTTCCATATGAAAGCTATAACCGAACTACAGCCCAAGATAAATGTGAAAGAGGAGGGGAAGGATGGGTTGAGGGAAGGTGATTGGTGGGACCACACCTATAGTACATTTTACAAGGGTACATGTCAAATCTACTAAGTGTAGAGTCTTACACAATAAGAAAGTGTGGTGAAGGCTATGTTAACCAGTCTGATGAAAGTATTTCAAATTATATATAAAATCAGCACATTGTACCCCATAATTGCATTAATGTACACACCTATGATTTAATAATAATAAAAAAAAACTCTACACAAAAATTTCAACATCAAATCCAATGATACCTTAAAAGGAGAATACATTATAAGCAAATGGGCTTATCAACCAGGAACACAGGGTTGATTTTTGATAATCAAAAAGCCCTGTTATTCACCACATTACAAACTGAAAGAGAATAATCATATAATTGACTCAGTAGTTGCAGGCATTTGATAAAAACCAACATTCCTTCCTGATGAAAGAACACTCTCAGCAAAGGAAGAATACAAGGGAACTTCTTCAGCACGAAAAAAGCACCTACTGCTGGCAGACATCATGAAGGAAACCAGAATGCTTTCCCACAAGGGTGGGAGCAACACAGGAGCGTCTGCTTTCACCACTGTAATTCAGCATTATAGTGCAGATTCCAGCCAGTTCATTGAGGCAAAAGAAAGAAAGAAAAGGTATCTAACTAGAAAGGAAGAAATAAAACTGTCATTGTTCACAACCAGGATCCCATAATAGGGGTGGGTAAACTCCTCCTGTTTCTGTAAACACAGTTGTACTGGAACCTAGCTCTGTTCACTGACACAGGTGGTGCCCATTGCTGCTCTCATACTATACTACAACTGCAGAGCTGATTAGCTGCAGCAGCAACTGCTCTGACACAGGTCTGAAAATTTACTGCCTTTAGTAAGAGAGTAGTGAAAGGAAGAAAAGGCTTGGTCTATGTAGGAAATCTCACTGAAGCTACCAAAAAAAACCTACTAGAACTAATAAGTGAGTTTAGCAAAGTTTCAATTAAAAAACCAACATGCAAACATCCACTGTACTTGTATATACTAGCAATAAACCATCAAATGAAAATTTAAAAATATATCATTTACACTTCATCAAAAAAAAAATGAAATGCAATCAAATGTCAGGTGGTGATATATGGCTGCGTTCATCTCTAGATCCTCTATTCTATTCCATAGATTTATGTACATCTCTATTTTTGTGTCAGTACCTGGCTGTCCTGATCACTACAGACGGAGTATAGCCTGAAGTTTGGTAGAATGATGCCTCCAGATTTTTTTTTTTTTTTTTTGGTAGAGACAGAGTCTCACTCTATCACCCTCAGTGGAGTGCTGTGGAGTCACAGCTCACAGCAACCTCCAACTCCTGGGCTTAGGCGATTTTCTTGCCTCAGCCTCCCAAGTAGCTGGGACCACAGGTGCCCGCCACAGCACCCGGCTAGTTTTTGATGCAGTTTGGCCGGGGCTGGGTTTGAACACACAGCCCTCGTTATATGAGGTCAGGGCCCTACTCGCTGAGCCACATTTTTTTTTTTATTTTTATAGAAATTGTATTGGCTATTTGGGTATTTTTCTGCTTCTATATGAAACAAAATACTGTTTTTTCATGTTTTACAAATGGCCAACAAATACATGAAAAATACCCATCATCCCTAATTATCAGAGAAATGCAAATCAAAACCACTCTGAGATATGACCCAACCTGAGTAAGAATAGCCCACATCACAAACTCTAATCCACAGATGCTGGTGTGCATGTGGAGAGAAGGGAACACTTCTACACTGTTGGGGGGACAGCAAACTAATACAGCCTTTATGGAAAGAAGTTTAGAGAATTCTTATAAAGCTAAAAGTCAACCTTCCATCTGATCCCGTAATCTCTTTAGTAGGTATCTTCTACCCAGAAGAACAAAAATCATTTTATCACAAACACATTTGCAAAAAAAGTTTATTGCAGCTCAAATCACAATTGCTAAGTTGTAGAAGCAACCCAAATGCCCATCAAAACATGAATGATTAGCAAACTGTGGTGTATGTATACCATGGAGTACTATTCAGCCAAAAGAAAAGATGGAGACTTTATATCTATTATGTTTACCCTGGATGGAATTGGAATGTATTATTTTTTAGTAAAGTGTCTCAAGAATGGAAAAAAATTCATATGAAATATAAAACACAACTATAGCCCTGGATGGATGAGGGAAGAGGAGGGGGGAACCCAGGTAGAGGGAGGGTAATCTGTGGGTCCTCATCTACGGTGCATATTGCAAGGGTACACGACAAATCTATTAAGAGTGGAGTATAAATATCTTAACACAACAATTAAGTAAGTGAGGTGAAGGCTGTGTTAACAAGTTTGATACAAGCATTCCAAACTGTATATAAAATCAGCACATTGTACCCCATAAATGCATTAATGTACACAGTTATGATTTAATAAAAGAATTAAGAGGAAAAAATGAATGGAAAAAAAATCCAATGTACTCAATACTAATTTGAAACCGCTATATAAACAACTACATGTCCATATGAAAGATAAAACACAAATACAGTCTAGCAAGGGGGAGGGATGAGAAGGAAGTGTGGGAGGTGGGAGGGTGATTGGCAGGAGGAGTGAGGGCAATTGGTGGGATCTCACCCCGTGTGCACATGTGAGGGTGTTCAACATGCCCCTTGGCTGAAGGGCACAACTACAACTTTACCTTAGAATTGAAAATAATGTAACCTAAAAATGTGTACCCTCATATTAATTTCAAATTTTTTTAAAAAGGAAGAAATGAAATACAGATAAATCTGATATAATGGGGAAAGGTTTATGTATCAAGTACATGGCCACACAATATTACTGAAAAAATGAAATATGATTCATACAAATGGAGAGATGTACTTGTTTTGAAGTGGAAATATTTGTTATTGTTAGAATGTGAATTTTCCCCAAAATGACCTATTGATTTGACACAATCTCAATCTAATTCCCAGCATTCAAGTGGGATTTTTTTTAAATTGACAGTCTTTTTAAAAATTCATGTGGATATGCATAACATCTAAAATGGGCAAAATAACTCCAAACAAAGAACAGAATCGGAGGGCTGATTTCAGGAATTGTTAGGAATCTATAGCAACGAAAACAGCATGATACCTGTATAGCTTGCATATCCTTTCTCAAGGTGCTTGGGACTGGAAAAGTTTCCCGTTTTTGAACTTTCTAGGTTTTAATATATGTGCATATGCATAATGAGTTATCTTGGGAATGAGATCTAAATCTAAGCAGAAAATACAGTTATGTTTCATAAACATTATATACATAAGCTGATGGCAATTTTACACAATACTTTTAATAATTTTTTGCATTAAACAAATTTTGTGTACATGAGGTAAGGGGTGTAGTCATGTTGACAGTAAATGTCAGACTTTGGAGCATTTCAAATTCCACATTTTGGAACATGAATGTTCAAACTGTATATTGAGAGTCAAACACTAATGGTTCTCACCTAAAGATCGTTTGACTTACTATTTTTCAACATTATGACGGGTTTACTGGCACATTAGATGGATTTTTCTTACTTCTTCTGATGGGTTTTTTGGGATGTGAGGAGTATGCTTAGATAAATGGAACATGGTAGAGTCCAGAAAATAGACCCACAGATATACAATCTACTTACTTCTTACAAAGCACATGGCAAGGCAGTGGAGGAAGGAGAGCCATTAAAACCTGGACTTGAATCCATACCCCAAACCATGAGCAAAAAGGATCATACATCTCAATGTAAGAACTAAAACTACAAAACTTCTTGATGAAAGCATAGGTGAAAATCTTTGTGACCTTGTACTAGGCAAAGATTTGTTAGATATGTCAAAGCAAAATTTGTAATTAAATGAATAGATAAACTGGACCTTATTGAAGTTAAAAACCTCTGCTGTTCAAAAGACACTATTAAGAGAAGGAAAAGATAAGCCACAAACTGGAAATATTGTCTGCAGAAAACACAGCCAATAATGAAAAAGTATCCAGAATATATGAAGACTTCTCGAAGCTTAACAAATAAGAAAATGAATGACATAATTTGTTAAATGGCAAAAGATGTGAAAAGACAGTTAACCA
Organism: Arctocebus calabarensis; assembly: GCA_963573935.1. NCBI lineage: Eukaryota > Metazoa > Chordata > Mammalia > Primates > Lorisidae > Arctocebus > Arctocebus calabarensis. The sequence goes on along the minus strand of CAUYON010019833.1, from coordinate 168 downwards.
AAGATGTCCAGGAGAGGAATCAGCACATGGGAAGATGCTCAGGATCATTTGCCATTAGATCAGCACACACCAAAACCATAACGTGTGCACAACAGACAACTGGAATGGCAAAAAGTGGAGACAGTGATAGCACGAAATGTTAGTGATGACACAGAGCCACTGGAACTA